>CM014735.1:19693881-19738500 GCA_004329165.1 Spatholobus suberectus
TTTAGTTAGCGTGAAATTAGTTATTTTTCTTATACATGAGTCCACACACACACAAAAATTTGTATTAAAGATTTAGATTTAGTGTCATTCACAAATCAACATGCATAATCTGATTGCTTTTATTACATATATATATATATATATATATATATATATATGTATGTATGTATGTATGTATGTATGTATGTATGTATGTATGTATGTATAATGATATTTTTAGTATAATTTTCATGTTAATTTAAATTTAATTTAAATTAAATATGATGGTAAAATATTTATTACGAACTACATGATTTATAGTATTAACAATCATAAAGTAACTTGATAAAGGTCAAAATTTGATGCAATAATTATAGAATATTGAAATTTAAATTATTGAGAAAAATAATAATAAATAAATTAAGTCCAAATATTATTACATTTTATATTTATAAATTTATATATTTAATATATTTGAATGATTCAGTCATAATTTATTGTACTATTAATGTTATTTCAAAATTTGAAATTTTTGTATTATTGAAGGTGCTTTAGATTTAAATTTGAATTTGATTTAGATTAAAATTGATTAAATTTTAATATAAAATTTAGATGATTTGCTTAAGAATTATTTGTTAATATCAATATTAATTTATTATTCTGTTTGCATATTTTTTATAATTTAATTGTTATATTTTTGGTATAAATTATTTTAATTAGGTTAAAATTGAGAAAATGTTAATTTAAAAATTTGGATCATATGCTTACGAATTATTTTTTATTTTCAATTTTTTATTTTTTGTATATTCTTTATGATTTAATTGTGATATTTTGGATATACACTATTTTAATTGTAATTCAATTTGATTTAAGTCTGAATGATATTAGATCTTATATTTATAAGAGAAATGATACTTATACAACAAATTTTACAACAAAATTTACAACTAAGAGAGTGAAAGAGAGAAAGAAAGAGAAATTTGAAATGTAATAAATGATGTGATGGAAAGAGATAGATACAAGAAATGATATTGTACAAATTATTGTATATGTATCATAACTCTATTTATAAAATGCTAAAATTTAAACATGACAGTAATGTTTGAGTAATATGTTATGATAACTCTATTATATGTTAAAAGAATATAATAATAATAATAATAATAATAACAATAATAATAATAATAATATAAGTTTACTTTAAAAGAAAAGACAAATAAATAAAATAAAATAAAAAGATCAAAAGATAAAATATGTGAAAAAAATAAAATAGAAATACTTTTGGTAAATAAAAAAAGATATGTGATTTTTAATTTTTCACGTTATACTCTTACTTAAAGACTCAGTCTTATTACCCATTGTTGCAACAATGGTCATGGCGGGATAGCGAAAATGAAGATAAAAATAGAGGAATCGCCACAATAATTTATTAGGGAAAATATATGGAAAAATCCAAAGAAAACAGTCTCGAGCCAAAGAAAAAGATTCGAGCGTTGATTACATATGGGGAAGGTGCTAACATCCTGCAACGTTCGTCATAAAGATGGTTACCCCTAATTAGATGTGTAAAATTAAGATAGCTTTTAAAATATTTATTTTACCCCTAAAAACAAAAATATATTTATTTTATTTATTTACAAATTTTATTTTTAGAATTTTATTAAAAAAGAAAATATTTTATTTTTTTGAAAGGATTAAATTTTATTACTTTTGAGATTGACAGGAATGGACTCCTGCTTCTATGTATCTTCCGGTACAATGGAAAATTAGACTCACATAGTTTTTGTAGAAAAAGTTGTGTGTTGTTGTTTTTAGTTTTGAAATGAGTTATTGTTATTATTATTATTATTAAACTTGACATAACCAAGTTGTCCAACTCAGATATGTCAAGTTTACCGAATGACTAAATAGGAAGTACTTTCAAAGTGGTCATTTTAAAATTTAATTTTATTATTATTTTCTTTGGTAAAAAAGTTTTAGTTTTAATTTGGGAAGAAAATGAAAGAAAGGACATTTTTTTATTCTTCTGTGTATATATATATATATATAACAATTAACTTAAAAAGAAGCGCAAACATTTTTAAGTGTTTTGGGAATTGATTTTACTGTTAGTCCTAATAAGACCCAAAAGATTTGATAAAATAAAAGTGAGAAAAAACAAATTTTGTTCTCGTAACAACAAAATTTTTTAGAAGTTTATTTTCATTCGGCTTTTCATTCCATCTTTATAATTATATTATCTAACTAAACCGGCATAGAAATTAGTAATCAAAGAACCAGAGTTAACTCTTTTTTTTTTGGGCTTTATGCAAGAACTCAAAATTATAACCCAAAACGGATGAAAAAAATGAAAGCTGGCCCAAATTTATTTCCTGTATTCACGAGATTATGTGATTTAGTTGTTCAGCTACTCCGATACAATCATTGTCAACATCAATGCTTGTCCTTTTTTTTTGAGATTGAAGTTAAGGAGTGATTGATTGATCAATTTCATTGTCTCCTATAACAGAGACATTTTATGTAGATGGCAAGTGTGAGCAAAATACTTAAAATTATAAAAAAATGTAAAAAAGTTATACCAGAAACAAAAAAAAAAATTGTTCAATGAATAACATTGTCATTGAAGCTTGTTGTGGAAGATTGAGAATGTCTGAGGCATCAAGTCCTTCATTTTCCTACAAAAAGTATAATTATTAATGACTTTGTTATGTAAGAATGATGAAGGAGGAATTGGGATTATAATTCAAAACTAACATGGGTAAGGTCATTGGTTGAAATAAATTCTTGTATAAAGGCATTGTCATTGGATATCTTAATGATTGTGTAGTTATCTTTGTTTCTTTCAACATTAAATTGTTGATGGACACCAATCAAGAAGACAAATTTCTGTCCAACTAGTGAGTAAAGAATATTTGGAAATCCATATTCATTTCCTAACTGGAAAAATTAATAAAAGTTACTAGCAACAGTATTTATGTGAATTTTGAAACTAATATTTAAAAATGTGGAGTTATGTCTGATATGGATGACATTTAGTATGTTATAAGAGTTTAAAAATATTAAAAGATGGTATAATAACTATTTAATATATATCATAATAAACTAAGTATATAACTAACTAAATACTATAGATTAATTAACCTGAATGTTTTTAAAATGCCAGAAATGTAATTTTTGGCAGTTTTTAACCGCCAGAAAATGTAAATTTAACCATCACAAATGACACGCTTTTTTGTAGTGATTATAAGAATATGTAATTACAACTATAATTGAAGGGTGAAGGTATAAAATTAATTTCTTTATGCATAAGAATGTACATCATTTTTATGTAAAATATGTTAATATTTTGAAGATAAGAAGAGGAAAAAAGAAACAATGAAAATATGCATAGTTTTTATCAATCAATTAAGAAAATATTTTTTAAGTTATTTATGTGAAGTGGTTGTCATTGTAATTGCAATAGTAATATTATATAAATAAGATAAGGTAAATAAGTTATTTATTACAATACTTATTTTATAATATTTTATGCTGATAAAATAGTTGACAAAAATTATGTGAATGATATATAGTACATAATTATTTTTATTTATGATATAGGAATTAATATGTGTATATACAATATGATTTGTTGTGATACTGTTAGGCTCATATTTTATTTTGATAAAGTATGCGTGAATAGATTGAGTATTTTATTAAAAATCATTTTTGATTTATAGAATATTTTTATGTTTTGAAAAATTGAATAATAGTTATAATAATATGTTGTTAAGTATCATGAAAAATTTATGTGAAGACATGGTAACAGATGAATTACAAGTAAAAGATTTTTATCATAGATTTAATTCTTTTTTGTATTGAACATATTCATAAACATGGGACTCACCTCGTTTTTTGGTGCATTTCTCTCCTCTCCTACTTACCAAATAATTACATATACTTATTTCTCACCTATTTCTCTCTCATTTCTTATGCATTTCACTCCTACCAAACAAGGGGTTACATTTAGTGCAATTCCAGAAAAGATGGACAAAAAAAGGAAAATAGGTATACAAATTCTGACAAAATCCTAATGCAACAATCTCAATGCCTCGCTAGCTATCCTTTGAAAGTACTTCTTCTAACTTCTAAGAAATTCAAAAATTTTGTTACTTATATATGGTGGATATTTGGTGTTCATCAATTGTCTAGGGACTTGGAAATTGCCAAAAAATTAGGACACAAAAGGGTTAAAATTTCCCCACCTTGAAATGCAAATAGGAAAGATCTATAAGACTCCAACGTCAAGAAACTATTTATAAGACAGGAGTCAAGTCACAATCGTAGCCATCAGTAAAGTTTCATTATTTGTAATTTTATAATTTTCTAATGAAGTAATTAAAGAAATTTCTGATCTCACAAGTGATAATACTATTAGCGGATAGCAGAGATATATAGCATAGGCTAGCAATTATTCATGACAGGTGTTTGTTAGTAGTATTTGTGACTTGGAAAATAATAAACCCCCACAAGCATGGAGAATTCAGATTCTTTATAGCCTTGTTCTTAACGTTAAAGTATGGAAAGAGGATATTTTAATACTCCATAAGTTGAGAAGAGCCCATAAAATTAATCCATATAAGGATATTTTGGACAGATCTAAGAAGGAAAGCAGGCCAAACATTTTAAATTATGTCTGACAGAAATAAAATACTAAAACAACAAAGCGGTAGTGTTGTGAGAAGTTTTACCATAGGCTGATTAAACCCTATCTCAAAACGATTGTGGGGCTCAGCAAGTGATGACTGCAGTGATAATATTGCCTTAGAATTTAATTTTAATAATGTTTTAAATTTTATAATTACAAAAAATTCCATCAATCGAGATTCATTTCAAAATTTTTTGAATTCAATATTAAACATAAAAAATATGAGTATAAATGAAGCAGACAACAACAGTAATTTTAGAGATAATTTAACAATTAAAAAATAACAAGATCCTAAACAATAAACTATATTATTAATTTCATGTTATTATGTGTTTGTTATTTATTATTCTACTCAAAAAAGATATTGGTACCCATTAAAACATACATACACCGTAGAATTTACCTTAATATTAAGGGTGTACGTACCAACAACTTGATCTGTTTCTTTGGAGTCACAATCTATATAAAAAAATAAAATAAAATTGAAAAGCTTGATTCATTATTCATATCATAGCATTAACAACGGACTATTTTAATTGCTTCAAGTAATAATGCCCATTGCACACGGTGAGGTGACACGGTTTGTGGGTTCATACTATGAAAGTTCCCCGAAACTTCCATGTGGGAAGACCGGCTGGGTCACCGACTGTCCGTGGAAAAAGAGAGAAAAGGTATGTACAAGTGAGAAGGACATAATTATCTTTATATTGATTTTATTTTCTTTTATTTTTAAAAAAATTAGTAAATATATTATATATTTTTATTTTATTAGTAACGTAGTACTCTGTTGTTTATTGTATTTAAATTTAGTAAGAAAGTACTTAAAGGAATTTTGTTTTCTAGGATTACTTTTGTTAAAATTTAGTGAGTTTAGATACATTTTTAACAAAAAAGCTGAAATTCTTAAAAAAAAGAAAAAAAGAAGCACATTTTACCTCCTTGTTTTGTGATTATGAAGAGACAGATTTTTTTTTATGACACGAAAAAGTTGTTCTTTTTTTTTTTTGATTAAAAATAATTTAGGAAGAGGGGATGGTGCCCTAGTCCAAGGCAGGGAATGCCTCTGGGCTCAAAAGGCGCTTACAGAAGTACTTACATTTTACCTTATCCCAAGGAAACGAGTGAGGGTACGAACCTGCGACTTATCAGATGCGATACCCTGTCTTGCTCCACTTGACCAACCTCTTGGAGTTAAAAAGTTGTTCTTGTTGAAACATAAAACAATGGGTGTGTTTGATTTTGTTATTTTCTTTTTCAAAACTATTTTGCAAAATAACTACTGAAATCTGTTTTCAAGAATAATGGAGAAAAAATGTTTGATAAGGTGATTTAAAAATAATTTTAAAAGAATAAGGAGGTTACATATTTGCCATCATAAATACAAAAGTTATTCTGATTTTCTTATATATATATGTTACAATTTGAATAGTTAATTTTTCAATCAGTATTTATATCTTACTTATTTTCCTAGCTAAAATGAATCATTGACTTTAGAGGACTCAAGTCACTAGCAATGGGCAGGAAAGTATGCTGCGTCCACACGCGATCTTCCTAGCAACATCGTGTGCTATGTGTATGAAAGCATGTCTACTTGAAACCATGGATGTTAAAAGGAGTTAACGTCATTGTTTTTGTTTCTTTTTTCAAGTTCAAAAGCACTCTCGAGCTTTTATTGTCAATCCCTCTTCCGTGCGTTGAAAAGCTCGCCTTCAAGCCCCAGCATTAACACAGTATGGCAGAGGAGTCATATGTATTGATGAGAATATTGACGCAGCTCATTTTCGGGTTTGGATGTTATTATGTTGGAAGGTACGTAAAACCCATTTAGACAATTGTGATTTTAACAAACCTCCAAATTAATACAATGTGATTTAAGTCTACCATATTTTCTACATTAGTTAATTTAAATTTGTCCAATTGTGATTTATTATCCAATATGATGCATGGCAAAATTTAAGTCGGCAAGACATCAATCCGTTGCACTAATAAGTAAGAAAAACTTTTAGATTTATGACATCATCATCTTTATTTTAGGTGCCAAACCAGCCAATGTAGTGGTACGAAGAACTTGTTCAACCACAGGGGAATGGGCCAAAAGACAAGCAAGACTTCAGCAATGCGAAAATCACAAGTGGCACAGAGTGTAGCAGTAGCTCGTGTGGGACAGTGGACTCATTTAACTTGCTGGGGGTGGGTCATCAAATATTCACGGATGCACATATACAAAGTGGCACTATCAATCCAGAACAGAACGATCTTAGTTTTTTCGGAATTTTCAAGTTAATAATGAGACTTCTGCAAAGGAAGAAACAAGACTAGCCTTGCTTGGAAGTGCAAAGGATCGAGGCCTTGATTAAGGGCAACGTGATATGCCCAGAAGCACGAGAAGGATGTTGAAATAATCTCTATTTGAACTCTAGAATATAAATATATGGGAGCCCACTCTCTCCTTTAAAAGTTTTACATGACAAAATAATGCTAAAATTGGAACAGCTGGAACATTAATCTTGAAAGTTTATGAGACTTTATTTATCTATTCTTATTTTCAAATTATTTTATTGTATGAAAATTCTGTTGTCCTTTGGTGCCTATAATCACGATCTCTCCATCTTATTGAATCCTTAAATTTAAATGATCATGAATCATGATCAACCACGAACCCACGAACATGAATGATTATAAACAAATTAAGCCCGAGATGTGTAATCTCACACTGTCCTCAAGAACTTATCCGTATAATGCGCAAGTTCCCCAAGATATAACAGGCTTATCCCAACCATTCTCGAAAATGGTTGGGACAACAGAACTAGCAAGCCTTCTTAGAATAACCCAAATAGTCATAGAGAAGAGAAGAAAATAAGGAAGTGGGAGAAAAAACTCTCTAAAAATCTTCTGAAATATAGATATTTATAAAGAAAAGATAGACTTTTTAAAATTATTTAAAACCAAGTCAAAACATAAAATTAGACTCAGTCTAAAAGACTAAGCCAAAAAGATTAATTTAGAGTAAAATATATATTTTGATAAGTTACTAAATTAATATAAAATATTTTTAAAATTTAATTAAATTACAATTTTATCCTTTTAAAATACTCACTCAAAATATACAACAAATTTTACATGAAAAAAATATGTTATCTTTTCGTTTCCATCAACAATAATGTTTTGGAATCCTTTAATTAAAAAGTAAAGAATTCTAAAATAAAAGAGTTGTTACTTGGTGAGTGAATAATTGGTGTTACCGTGTTAGTCTCAAGCTGTGGATTGATGCTAAAAGTTAATTAAAATTTATGAAAAGGGAAATATCGTTAAATAAAGCGCGCAAAGAAACGATGCTAAAAGCAGTTTTGGAAATGATTTAGAGCATGTTTGAGAATCTGTTTGAAATGCTACAAATGAACATTCACGTGTTCCAAAGCATCAAACTGAGAAGGAAAATTGTGTCATTGAAGAAAACGTTTGTTCAAGTTGGGGTCAACAAGTTTCCAAACAAACCCTTACTAGTGGAGAATTGAACAAAAAAATAATAATTCTAGGAACAAAAAGAATTTTTCGAAAACTAGTATAAAAGTATTTTTAACCTATACTTTTGAATCAATTTGTGTTCTACTCTAATGGTCACATTGATGGGGGAGGAGAGGAATGGTGCTGGGGTTTGGTCAACATTGTTGAAAAGGAGTGATGTCACCTATAGAAACTCTGATGTACAAGTCAACATCTAGTAGAGTAACAATTAGTTATGGGGAATAAACGTACCCAAAGAAAGGGTTAGTGGTTGTATTAATAGGCGTAGAGAGGTGACATGTTTGGCAGTTAAGTGATACTCTATGGTGTATCATCAAAGGAGTGGTTCGAGAGAAGGCACACGTTAGATGCTCTTTATATGCAAGATCTATACCTTATGTCACAGATACTTATATGATTCAGGGATCAAGTAGACAATTGATTTTCGAGCAGATAAGTGCCGAGCTTTAGGCAGTGACGACTTTCGGTTGAGTGTTTCAATGGTTGGGGGCCTGATCGCGCGGTTAGGCTGCAAACTTTGTTTCCAATTGAGGTAGCAATTAATGACTGCTTAGTTCTCTTGGTCAGGCTGTCATGGTCAATTGAGTGGCGGTTTAAAACCATTGAACTTACAATGTTAGATTGTTTAATCTTAACATTACGGAAAGCGCCACAAAATGATTAAATAGTCTTGACAACGCTTAACCGCCATAAAAGTGTTTTACTCCATAACATTATATCTCTAGCGAATAGAGCAAAATACTAACAAAGTAACCTTATTTATGCTAATATTAGACAGTTAATCCTAATTAAACAAAATAATTTCCTAAAAACAATATAAAATCTTTAGGAATTTTGTGATTCCGTCCAGGAATAGTAATAGAAACTTGTGTTGCTTTGGTTCTTGAACCTTTTTTTTTATACATATCACAAATCACTATTTTGATAGATAAAATTGTTTATTAAGTTGATAACTCTGGTTCTTGAAACTTTTTGTTTATACAAAACAATCTTTTGATAGATAAAATTGTTTGTAAGTTGATACCTTAGTAGGGTAAACTTTTTACCAAGTTGAAAAATTCGGGAACTAAAAGTAATACACTAATACTAGTTACCGTTTTCAGATACTGAATTATATATAATATTAGTCCTTACTCTTTTTACTGATTATGTAACTGCTAATTGGCAATGATCCAAGAACTATAGAAGATCATCATAGATTCATGGTCGACCTGCTTAAGGAAAAGCCAACTTTTTTTAATGATGAGTGTGGGTATGAGCTGAGTAGAAAAATAAAGGCTAATGTTTGAATAGGAAAAAGAGTGAATCCACACACAGGTGTCAAATTAAAGTTTAATGCCAGATTCCATCCTTTCATTCTAATTTAATTTACTGGCTCTTTACAAATAACTAAATCTCTCATTTGACCCATTTACCCTCTCTCCCATCACGATCAGATTTTCCATAGCCAAGCCCACACGAGAGAAAACCATGGGGGGTGACTTGAAATGATAAAATAATAGATTTTGATAAAATTACTATGAAAAAATAGAATATCGTCACGAAATTAAAGGATCATCCAATTATTTAGTGACTCAAGAATTCAATCTAGTACACTAGTAAACGCCGCAAAACTTGACATGTGACTCGATCTAATTAAATCATATGTAAAATGTAAATACAAAATATAAATGATATACCTGTACGAAATACAGCTGCTTGTACCGCATGCATTGTGTGGAAGAGGGGGAGGGAGACATGTATAAGCAGCCGTATGTCGATAAAAAGAGAGTGGAGAGGGAGGCGATCACTGTGAATCCAATTTTGAAGGACGTCAAATCAAAGTCGCATTTAGTCTGGCTCGGTCCTAATCAACATCTATTTGAATTGAAATTATATGTCGTTAATTCTATTTTTTTAATCATTCAGAAAGATAAATGTAGAGAGGCCCGTGATCAGCTCTCCATCATTCTACCCAAACAGAAACCCTCCCTTCCTTTTCTCGTCGCACTTAACGTCGGGCCCCTACCTCCTCATCGATGCAGATGTGGCTTATTGTCCTTTGCTTTATCATCCTCTGTTTTTTCGTGGCATTGCTTCTGTTGTTTTTATACTTGGTTGCTCTTAATGGGAATTTTATGGAAGGAAGAAGGTATGGATAACCAATTTTGATACTTTGATTCTATAGTCTCTCGCGTGGATTAAAGACTCTAGAGTTAGGAGAGGTTTGGGTGAAAAGACATACCATTTAGTAATTTTAATTAACTCACTAATCTATGGGTCTCAACTCAACATTTCATTTGGTAAATTTTTTATGCAGAAGGGCAGGTGTGCATAACGCATTCAACAATGGGCAGGATGGCGAACAAAACATTTCCGGAGCGAGGATCACCGCTGGAGATGGGGGGTTAACCGACGCGTTCAATAACGAAAGAAACGGCAACCAAAATTTGGCACACGCTGATATTAATCTAAGTGGCGATCGCGATACAGTCGCCTGGGGTGTTCCTTGCCAGCCGCTTAAGCAGGACTAACCTTGAAGGTGCAAAGGGATTTGTACTGATCAGGTTTTCTTATAAGATTATCTTTGTGGGAGTTGTTTAATTCTATTTTATTTAAACTAGGTTAGACAATCTCTTCTCATAAATATGCTTCAACTACTTTTTTATTTGGTATTGTCTTCGAATGTATCTTGCAATCTGGATTGGTTTGCGTAGACCTTTACATTGTGAACGTAGGGTTCTTTTTCTTTTTTGTTTATGAAAATAAAATTATGACAGGGTATTGTCGTATTTTTCGCATTTCAAAATGTTTGATAAATTTCCCGAGTGCCCCTCTTTTATCAACTGGTCACTTGAACTAGGGTCTTTCTTTGGGGCAGGACATCAAATACATGTATCTTAACTAATTAACCAATTTCTAAATACTGCAGTAGATTCCGAAGAGATCTTTCATGAATTTATCCTGAATTGGAATCTTTTTGCTCAAGTTTATCCTAGTTTTGCCAAGGGAGCAACCCCATTTTTCACCTTAAATTGGTGAAAATACTTAGAATTTGTTGAATTATTGTACCGTGAATAGGGATGTCAACGGGGCGGGGCGGGTACGGGTAGTAGCTACCCGCTACCCGTCTTGCCTTATAAAATTTATACCCGTACCTGCTCCATTACCCGCGTGGGTATCCGTTAAGCGGATACCCGCGGATATTTTTAATATCCACGGGTATCCGTAGATATCTGCGGGTATTTTTAAAAAATAAAAAATAAAAAAAAATAACAAATTTATTTTATGTGTTGTGGACAATTATAAAGTGTTGCAAATATCACTTTAAATTTATAAATTAAAGAGTTATAATTTAGAATAATCACTTTAAACATAAATTTTAATTGTTCTAACAATTTTTTTAAAAAGAATATAGTTTAAATGTTCACAAATTTATGTTCCTTTTCTCTTATAATATAATTGTATAAGATTTCTCTTGTAATGAACAATCTTTTTGAAAATTTTGAATAAATTTATGTAATTTTATCTATATTAATATGTAAGGGTATTTAAGTAAATATATAATTACGGGTAACGGGTATCCACGGGTACGGGTACCATGATATCCGTACCCGTCCCGTTAATAAACGGGTAGCGGGTATACCCGTTTAGAATATCCGCGGGTACCTATTTAAAGTACCCATTTTCTACCTATGGTGGGCTTTATCCGTGGATATCCGCGGGTACGGGTATTTTTGCCATCCCTAACCGTGAATCTTATATAACTTTGGGCACACGCTTCACGATAGGAATTTAATGATTTGAGAGGGTAAAATGGTGTTTTACTAGCTAATATCTATTAGTCACAATAAATTTACGTAATCAAACAAATTATTTACAATTACTTAATGACTTCTAAAAATTGCTGTTAAATTTAACTTTTGGTATAATATTTGTGGGTGGAGGACAAGATAAAGATTGAAGGAGAGAACAGGACATGTAAGAGAGAGAGAGAGTGAGAGTGAGAGGAAGATAGAATTAGAAGGAAAGAGGGAAGGGGGATTTTTTTTTTTTTTTTAAAAACAATAAACTAAAGAATGTCTCCCATTTTTTTTAAAGCACCATTTTATTAGAGTTTTATTTAAGAAAAGTTGATAAAGATGTTCTATTTTTTAAAAAATATAAGCCTTTTATTGTAGAATCATCAATGAAAATCATATACCTTTTTAGCGGTTTCATAACTAGTAGTAATTGCTAATAGAAGTCTCCGGGTTTAATATAGGTTAAATAATTAATTAGGTCCTGAAGGATTTGAAAATTTTCAAATAGGTATTTAAATTAAAAAATTTTAATTGGGTCTCTAAATTAAAAAAGTAGGATTTAGAGTTAATTTATGACAACTTAAAAGTGGCAGAAAATGATAATTTATTACAGTTTTAAATAGTTTTAAAAATTCTAGAAACTCAATTGAAATTTTTTTTATATGATCAAGGATCTAATTAATTTTCTTTTTTAGTTTAAAGATATACTTAAAAATTTTCAAATAGTTCAAAGAACTTCTTTGTAATTTATCCTTTAATATATATCATAATTATTTGAGATATAATTGCTATTATATATGTATTAAAAAAGTTCTTTTCTGTATATAGTGATACATTATACTTTTTACTGGGGGCTTTTGCATAAATTGTGTGCAAGGCTAGCCAACGCAGAAGATATACAAGTGTCATATATAGCCCAGGACACATGCATCTCAATAAGAGTGTATCAGCAAAATATCCTCCATCAAAAGAACATTAAAAGTCTAATGTCCTTGAAGACCAATGTTCTAAAATGAGAATCTGCCTGATTTAAAAAGACAACAATTGAAGACCAACATTTCAAAAAGAATCCACTTTCAAATGTGAAATTGATGATCACTTGCAGTTGTGTTTTCCATCACCCCTGATCTATCCTTCTGTAAAGTCAACCATACAAACTGTCAAGTCTCCTTTCCTTTCTTTATCCTTTCAATAGAAAAAAGGATGTGATTATTTTTTTTTAAATGTAATTTTTTTCTTATTTATTACTTTTATTTTTGTTGAAATATCAAATTTTCTATTCAGGAAATAGAAAAAAGAAATATAGAGAGAACCCGTGATTTTTCCACCCCATCTACCCACGCCTACGGGCAACTTACCTTGCTTTTCCTTTTTCCTCATGCCTGGCCCTACCTCTTCAGTCTTTATCATACTATTCACCCTCTGGTTCTTATTTCTTCCTGCAAAGTTACACTTATTTAGGTTGGATAAGTGGCCTATTTGCTTTTTCATGGGATTACTTTTGTTGCTTTTACTCTCGGTTGCTTTGATATGGTTGTTTATTGAGAAAACAAGGTGTGGATAAACCCATTTTGATTCTTTGATTGTATGTTTAAAAGTTTAAACTAACAAATATCTTTTACTTGAATGATTCTGAGGCTTTATAATACTTGAAAGTTCGCAGATGAGTTAGAATTTATATAACAACTGGAGAGAGAAATGATGTGTTTACAGTGCTAATTAGGTAACTGGCGCCAACTCTAAGAACCACTTTAACCATTCTATTTATAGCTTAGCACTGATGAGAACTATAAAGTTAATAAACTCTGCATAAGAATGGATCTACAACCAGAATTAAAATTACCCGCCTATAACAGCTAGATGGGCACTTGTAGCTTAATTATGCTTGAGACTAAAACCATGTATTAGATGTGGGTAGAGACTTGGGGTGTGTTTGAAAATTTGTTTGATTGACATTGAATGGAAGTTTTTCACTTTCTCCATAACGTAGAAACAATATTGTGTAAGTGTTTGATTGAGTTGAACATGTATTTAATTGAACACACTGATATCCAAACATACTCTTATTATTCCATGCTACCTAAACTGAGATACTTTAAACTGAATAAAAAAAATGTGCCTCCGAGAGAGAAAGTTGTTGCAATCAATCGGTAATATCATGATCATGAATTGACAATCTGAATGCATGGGTTTGTTGTTTGTGTAAATGGGGGCCATAATAGGAAGCTAAGATTTATTAAAGAAGTATATATAACGTTGATATTAAAATTAATAAAGAATTATGAATGTACATGAATCGGTTATAAGTATATGGAGTGAAACTCTATATGAGATTGTAATTAATGTCTTGTGTGCTAACTAATTGTTCGTTAACATCAAGTAGGAGTGAATTGAATTGCTTCTATGAGTTGCTAAGTTGTTGATTTATTAACTTTACGTCAAGCCTATGAGTTGTAGTCAGTATGTAAAGCATTTGACTGATTTAATGTACACTAGAACATGACAAATAGGTTGGCCTAAGGATAAAGCTACTAAAGCTTAAGGTTTAGGCCTATTAATTAAAAATTATTTATTATTAGTTTTTATAAAACAAAAAGACTACATATGTTAATAAAAATACCTAATATATAGCTCTCTCATTTAAAATAAAAGAGTCTCTTAAAATTTACTTTAGGTCTTATCTTCGTTGGATTGATTGGCAAAACTTGACACAACTTTTAATAATTCTATCATGTAAAATGTAAGTACAAAATATAAATACGACATATCCAGCTGTAAGCATATTGTGTAGATGAGGGAAGGAAACAAAGCAACAAATATCAACAATTTAGGAAGTAACAGTAAAGGGTGTTTTTTCTTCTTTTTTTTTTCTAAATAAAAAAAACTAAAGCGTCTCTTCCACTATCTTTTAAAGCACCCTTTTTTATTAGGTTTTCCTTTAGAAATGTTACTAAAAAGATTTTCTTAATTTTTTGAATATAAGCCCATTATAACGGTTGTTTGTAGAATTGTCAATAAAAGTTATACACTTTATTCGTGCTTTCATAACTAATATATCACTAATAAATTAAAGCCTCTATGTTTAATATATATCATAATAATTTGAGATATACCAACATGTTGTAAGTCTGAGTGAAACTGAACTCAAATTCCTTAAGTAAAGTCTCGAATTTGAGTCTTATGAGTAAGAAAAATGTGGTTAGGAGGGGAGACCCCACACTAAATGTGGCTAGCTAAGTTTTTCAGCAGAGATTAATCATTGACAAAATTGGTAGATATTTCACACCAATAACATGGTGAATAAAAATAATAATAATTTGATATATAACAGTTAAATATATGTGTTAAGAAAGCTCCTTTTGAAATTATACAAGCATTATCTCTGTACTCAACCTCTACTTGAAATTATATGTCCTTAATTCTTGCCTCCTTCCTTTGTGTTTCAATACAAAAATGACGGGTGATTTTTTTTTTTTTAAAGTAACATTGTTTCTTATTTTCTACTTTTATTTTACTGAAATATCAATTTTTCTATTAAGGAAATAGAAAGAGAGATAAAAGGAGAACCCATAATTTTTCCATTCCCTCTAAGTGCGCTTCTTTTTTCCCCATTTTCCTTGTGCCTCACCCCTACCTTTCATTATATATACTTGTTGTTAGGGATAAATATGTATGTTCCAGACTCAATTTATCAAGTTATCAATTTTAGTTTTATTAAAGTATTGTTTTTTTTTTTTTTATTTCATTATCATATTTATTGTTTGATTAAATAGTTAATTTGACAAGGTCATTCACTACGCCAAAAATGGTCATAGAAAGTGTTTATTTTTGCAATAGAAAGTGCTTTTTCAGCGCTTTCTATGTAGATGCTGTGTATTCATAGAAAGTATCTATGAAAAAGCACATTCTATATAGTAGCATTTAGAGAGCACTTATTTGAATCAACACTGTCTAATTGCTTAAGTTTTGGCGCCTTTAATTACCACTTAGAGAGTACTTTTTTAAATAAGCGTTGTCTAAATCTATAAATATAGAAAATACTTTTTTAAAGAAGTGCTTTCTAAATTCTAAAATTTAGACAACATTTATTTGAAAAAGCGCTCTCTAAGTTCTATTTTTTTTAACACCCTAGTGATATATTATCAAATCTCAAACCTGTCAACAAGCAGAATTTCACAAAAAACATAAAGCTATTTAATTTTATACAAAGCTATTTTCATATAGCTATTGCCACGAAAAGATTAAATCAACCCAAATGCTTCAAGGAATAATGTTTCATTACAATACTCACATAGTTAGAATTAAGCTAGCTATATTTGTGACAAAAAAACTATATTTACATATACTATTGCCAAATGAGAAATGATTGCAGTTAGTGTTTTTCCATTGCCTACATTAAATGGTAGACAAGATCATAATACAGTCAAGAATCTCACACATGAAACCATGCATAAACTACACACTAGACATTGCCATAAGTAGTCCATCCATCAAGTAGTATATCTCAACTTGTGTAACAATCAAAAGCAAAAAAAGCAATTAATTCAACTAAGTTCTCCCAAAAGACAAGTTAAACAAGGAATAAGAATTTAACACCCAGATCACTAGTACGTCATGAAAAAAAGGCTTACCTATAAGCAATTAGGGACACATTGAGACCATTCTCGCTGAACTTCAGTGATTTGATTATTAGAATATTGCATACACTTGCAACTTGGGAACTGCTACAAAAATATAAAATGAAATTAAAACCAAGTGAGGGAAGTAGTTAAATGTTGGAATAGGACCAATATCACATACATCTTTTGGGATTATCCCTTGATAATAGTTGATTATGTCCTTCATATACCGACATACATAATAACCACAATCATTCGAGTTGGGTTGCTTGGGGCACTATAGAACCAAAAGCACACACATCAGTATAATTAATGAATAATATGCATGATCAATTGATTTTCATATAACGATTGTAAATTACCTTAATTTTTATCCACTTTATGTTACTTGACTTTGTCTTTGTTACCAAAGCTCCTATTTGAGCCTAGCAAACTTGTAAGACCCTAATTAATAAAGATAAACAATCCATTTATAAGTAAAAATTGTACATCAAAACACATACACACACACACGCACACTTAAACAATGTGAATGACACATATATCCTTATGTGTCAAAAAGCTTCTTCATTTCAACCCTTAGAGTAAGGTCAACATCCAATGGGTCCAAATAATAAATTATTTCCATTTTTACATTGATAGCGAGTAATATCCAATGAATGTTAAAAAATGATAGAGAAGTAAGCAAATCTATGTTGCACCTAACTTTGAAAATAATGTATCATTGCTAATAAAGTTTGAAAAGAAAAAGTCTTACTCTGTATTGAATAGTACAAGAATAAGCTTATTAGTCGCTATATATCTCACAAAAATATCAACTATTCCTTGTGTGGAATAGAGTTGGTTGTTTGTTACTTGGGGGGATAAGAACAAGAAGGCCTTTTGATCTGGAATAACAAAATTGTAATACAAGTACCTTACAAAACAAAATATAAGAGTAAATTAGCAATATCATAGATGAATATTAATCAAAGTAAAAAAGTTAATGACACAATGCAAAGTTGTTTAGAGTACATACCCAATATATAAGCAAATAGCAGATGCATTAAACCAACCATGGTCGATAACTTCCTTAATAATTTCTGCATTAAGTATTTCCTTATATTAAGCATCCCAAATATGGCTTCTTCCATTTCTATAGAGCAATGAAGTGAGTTCGCAGGCTTGATACACAAGTTTGTGCGAAGATAAGCTATAAAGTCAATACTAGCACCATCAACTATAGGAGAGGGATGTTGAAGGACTTCCTTGCCCTTTTCTTTGCTCTTTGTTGATGGTGCAATAGAGTCATTTGTCTTTTGTGTCCTTTTCTTTTTGGATAAAGGAGGGGGGGGGGGGGACCTAAAATTTATCAATTAAATGAGTTAGTGGATAACATACATCATAAATGATTATCAATAAATATGGTTTTTTCGTACATACCACATCATCGATCTGTAAAAGGTGGATTGGCCATGCCACAAAAGTGCCTATTGTTTGTGCTATTGTCATTACATCATCATCAAGATTAAGAACTAGCAATAGGGCTTCTGCCTCCATGGCAACATCAATACTAACCCTCATATAACCATCAAGTAGTGATCTACCATTTAGTGTATCACTTGGAAGGTTATGCACCTTACCATAGGCAACAAGGCGAAGTTAGGGTGATGGTATAAATAACTTACAACAGGAGATCCCCTAAATGATGAAACATAATAACATAAATGAATATTTGAAATAAGAAAGTTGACACTAATGTTGAAGCTAATATAGAGAAATCAATTACCTCAGCAATGCTATTAGATGCAATGGTGCAACTCCTTTTGCCATTGCGGATGCCAACATTAGGTTGTTGTACACTATTCGGTGTATCCTTTTCTTGTTTGGATACAAACTGACTCTCAAGCCATGCCAGTCTTGCATTCATGTCGTTCACTTGAGATCTCAATGCATTATTTTCTTCCTGTGAGTGTCGCTTTAAAGGTGGGAAATAACCTTTTAGAGTGACTCCAAATCCCATCTCCCTAACACAACCAGGATATTTTAGGACACCTAAAGCCCGAGTTAGAATGTCCTCATGAGAGGCATGTACCTCTTGTAGAGGTAAAGATTGTGATAGTGCCTCCTGAAACAAATAAGAATGAAACATATTAGAACCCAAACTTGTTATACTTCATATAAAAAACAAAGGTTAAGGTAATTATTCTACTTACAACTTGATTCCAAACTTGTCGAACATTTTTTGTTTCCTATCTCCTCGGCCTTGTTCACACGAGCACGCCTCCACAATTCCTAACGGGGAACACTTGTAACATTTGGTCCCAATTCCTTTATCTATTTTATGAGACAATATTCATACCATTTAGAATTCATTATTGACAACTTGTATAGTATATATGTATGTATGTGTGTATATACAGTTACCATTTGTTGCTCGAGGCATGCATAACCCTTGCGCGAAGCCCTATATGGGTACTTAGGGTTTGATACACTTTCCTTGTTTTTTTTGCTTCATCCTTGTATAGATAGGTAGTAAACAGATTATGTAATGGACAATATGTACATATTATAAATCAAACAATAACAATAATTATATATATATATATATATATATATATATATATATAGATTACCCAAAAAGATGTATATGAGTGTTTCGCCACAAATTCTTTCTAAACATCCTTAGTGATTATGGATGCATACTTTACAGGATGAAATGTAAGAGGATTCTCCAAATAATTCCCGTTCTCATCCTTTAAATAACGAGTGGCTATGTAGGTTCTAAAGAACCTATGCAGCCTACTCACCACCTTCAATACATACTTGCGAGAGATTCATCAACATTAAAAGTCAACTGCCAAAAAAATACATAATGCAAAAATGTTAATTTAAATTGGTTAACTTAACAAATAACTTCAAAAAATGGATAGAATTACTATATTACCTGTATATCCAGCCAAATGTTGTTCTTAAATACTTTTATAGCCGGATCGGTCCATTTATCACAAGTTATAGGAATATTCTGGTAGACAATGGACCCAATATAACTGATGAACACATGACTACCAGGTTCAACTGGTTGATTGCGATGATTCCATATAACCTAATAAAATGAACGAATTAGCTTTTAAAAAGGAAACATAGATAATATTCCAAAAGAAACAATAAAGACATTACCTCCAATTTTCTTCCCCCAATTTTAGCTCGAATGACATTCTTCATACTAACTAGTCCTTTCTGTCGTTGACCTTCCTCAGGAAGAGGACTACCATCGTGGCCAGAAGATGCCATTTACCTATAAGAAAAGAGACAAAGAAAAAAAAATGTTAGCATTAATATAAAAGAAAGATACACAAATAAAATAAATTATAAATATAACGTAAAAAACATGTCTAAGCCTACCTTTTTCTTTTCCTAGTCAAATTTAAATTTTTTTGTCTCTTATTGATATGAAATGATGGATTGATCCAAATCCCCTCATCATGGTCATCTCTTCTATACAGGATATCATTTTTGGTTAGATCCTATCAAGCGAATGTGATGTCTCAAACAAAGGATCATCCTCAATATCTGTATCTTCATCCCCTATATCTTGATTGTGATGATCATTTATTTTATTGGTCAACAGCACAATAGACTAATTGACATTAGCTGGATCAGTGAAGTAGAACACTTGTTGAGCTTGTGATGCTAAGATAAATGGTTCGTCTTTGTATCCTGCCCTATCAAGGTCCACTACCATGAACCCTGTCTCATTGAGTCGAACTCCATTGTTGTTATCAACCCATTCACAACCAAATACGGGCACCCAAAATGTTGTATAATCCAACTCCCATATACATTCAATTACCCCGAAATATGACATATGCGCATTTGTGGGGTTTCTATCTTTAGCACTTGAGATATACATGGACTCAGCCACTAGAGTGACACCACTGTTTTGCATTGTACTCTGATTATTTTTGTTCTTTTGTATAAAATGTATATCCGTTAATCATAAAACCGGTGTAAGAAAAGACGTGTCTAGTTGGTCTATTTGCTAACCATCTCAATCTTTCAGAAATTGATGAAGAATTTACATCTAACTCTGCAAAAATGTGTTGGTTTAGCCATTGTGTAAAAGTTCCATAGTGTTATCTTGTTATCCAATTTTCATTCCTAGTTGGATTTGACCTCTTAAGCTTGTCTTTGTGTCTTTCAACATACGAATGGACCTCATCAGCATTGTGTAGAACATACAAGTGTGCCTACTCCCATTCTGTCCTCGATATGGTCACTATTGTATTTCCAATAATCCCTTCCCTTTCCAATCTCCATGAGTGTCTAGACTTTGGAAGCCCTATTGATTCAACATTAGAGAGGTAATTAGCACAAAATTCAATAGCTTCTTTAATTATGTACCGTTCCACAATATAACCCTCTGGTCAATTTCGATTCCTCATGTATGCTTTTAATATCTTCACATAACACTTTATCGGGTACATTCATCTCATATAAGCCGGCTCACAATATTGTGTCTCTTTAATCAGGTGAACTGTAAGATGACTCATTATGTCAAAGAAAGAAGGTGGGAAATACATCTCAAACTCACAAAGTGACAACAATTTCTCTTTGTAGTGTTTGCATTTTCCTAGGGTCAATCACCTTGCTACAAATGGCTCTAAAGAAGTAGCACAGTTTAGTTATGGCCCATCACACTTTTTCAGGCAAACTGGGGCATATACCTATTGGTAGAAAATGCTCCATGAGAACATGACAATTATGAGATTTTAACCCCTTTATCTTTAGGTTTTTCATAGATACTAGGTTCCTGATATTTAAAGAGTACCCCTCTGGAACTTTAACTCTGTGTAAAAACTTACAAAAAGAAATTTTCTCCTTTCTAGATAGAGTATGAGCTGCTGGAGGTAGGTATTGACTTTTACCCTTCTTTATTGGTCCCAATTCTGTTATAATTCCCATACTGAGTAAGTCTAACCTTGTATTAATGCCATCCTTAGACTTTCCTAACACATTTAGTGGTGTACTAATCACACTATCACAAACATTTTTTTCAATATGTATCACATCAAGGAAATGTCTTACATACAAGGACTTCCAATATGGCAATTAAAAAAAAATTGACCTTTTTTTCCACCCGCTTGTGACTAGCTCTCCCAGAAAAGGTTTAGCAAATTTATTGATTATATCCCTTACCTTTTCAAATACCTTCTCACTAGTCAATGGTTTTGGAGCTCTTATTTCTTCTGATCTCCCATTAAACGCTTTTCTCTACCCTTGATAATGATGTTTTGAAGGTAAAAATCTACGGTGGCCGAGAAAGACATTTTTCTTACCATGTTCTAACCGCATCCAATTTGTACTATCCTCAAATACAGGGCATGCACACTGTCCTTTGATACTGTATCCTAAGAGATTACCATACGTTGAAAAATCATTAATCATGCCGAACAACATTACCCTCAGCTTGAAACTTTATTCCATATACCCATAATACACCTCTACACCTGTCTCCCACATATGCTTCAAGTCTTCAATCAAAGGAGACAAGTATATGTCTATGTCGTTCCTTGGTTGTTTAGGCCCCGAAATTAACATAGACAACATCATGAACTTTCTCTTCATGCATAGCCATGGAGGTAGGTTATATATAATCATAACCACTGGCCATGTGCTGTGGGAGCTGCTCTACATACCATAAGGATTCATTTCGTTAGTAGACAATGCAAGACATAGGTTTCTTGTTTCTTCCTTAAAATCAGGGTAATCATGGTCAATTTTTGCCCACTAAAGAGAATCTGCAGTGTGCAGAAGCTTTCCGTCCTTGACCCTTCCCTCTGAATGAAGTTCTTCACATCTTTCGCACTATGATACATGCACCTAAAACTTGGTATTATGGGAAAGTACCATACCACCTCGAAAGGCGCTAAATTTTTCTCCCTGTAATGCAAGGCCTTACATTTAGGACATTTATCCAACGATGCATATTCATTTCGAAAAAGAATGCAATCGTTCGGACAAGCATGTATCTTCTCATAGCTTATGTCAATAGACCTTAACATTTGTTTAGCCTTGTACATTCAACTAGGAAGCTCATTATCTTGTGGAAGCATATCTTTTAAAAGGGTTAGTAATTCTGTGAAGCTTTTATCGGACCATCCATTTCTCGCTTTCAAATTGTATAACTTTAACACCGCCGATAGTCTTATGAATTTTGTACAATCATTATACAATGGTATCACGGCATCACTTACCAATCTGTCAAACATCTTAGGGCAATCTCGAAGATCCTTTTCAACAACATTTGCAATCTCTTTAACTCGATCCCACTCATATATTGTGTTGGGCTCACTTGGTTCATAACTCACACTATCTTGCAGATCATGATCAATTGCCTTGTTTCTCTTCTCACTATGTCTTGCCTAGCATGTAGCATGTATAGCTTTTATCAATTCCATTACACACTAAATGCTCTTCCAACTCATTCACATTGACTACCCTTGAATAACAACAATCCAAGCAAGGGCAGATGATTCTACTAGGGTTTTTGTCATGTTCAATTGCAAATCTACAGAACTCTTTCACTCCATCCTCATATTCTTTTAACAATCGACTAGCAGACATCCATTTCTGGTCCATAGTTTCTTGGTCTATCAGATAAGTCATTAATAACAATTATAATATTGATGTCAACTTTTAATGACTATATACATGTATGATTTCTACACTATCCTATTTAGGGTGAGGATCCTATCCTATCCAGAATTGCCAAATTCACACTATATAATTGTATGACTCTTATTCTTGATCTAATAAAATTTCGACAACATTTCTCATTGGTTCTCCAAGCACACGACATAATCTAAGTGTTATAATCACTCAAATTAAGTATGTACCCAGAGAACAATCGGAAATACAAACCAAAATAATTATTAGATCAAGAATAGAGATATACAGTAATGTCCTATATGCGAATTTACAATTCCAGACTGTCCACTTTGGACAATTCAATAACTACTTGTATACTATGTCCTTGTACACAATATACAAGCAGTTCTTGAACAGGAAACTAAGGTAAATGCATATGCCTACATGTATGAGTTAATCTAACAATAAAAAACTATTTCAATTGAAAGTCTTCAAATTAACACCATTCAAGTCAACCATGAATTAGAAAAGGTACCTAAATATGATGAGACCAATGAGCACTAGTGTGTATCAAACTTCAAAATTGATCAATTTAGTTTGCCACAAGGGTAAATTTTCCACACTTCAAAAGTGTAAGAATCTGCATATATCATAACAATTTTCAAAAATCATAAGATTAGCCTTTGGTAAAGACAAAATCAAAGTTTAACAAATTAAACTAAGGTGATGCATTTTAATTTACAAACAATGCAATCAAGACGTTAATAAAATGATATATAGTTCTCAATGTAATCAAGGGATATTGATGTTTATAGTGGAATACTGGAAACTCGGGTTTGGCCATTCCTCAAAATTCCATGCAATCTAGCGTGGATGGTAGCTGTCTTATGCGACTACTTTCTATTCGTTACAGGATTTACTATATTGGATTTTTTTTATTCATATTTACTGTGTTGGATGCATTACGGCAAGGACAATCTCATCTTTAATATAGTTGATAATAATAGTTAGACAAAAACCAAATTAGACAACACATGGATGCACTCTAGAGTTAGAAATGAGTTAATTAGATATATAGTTCTCAACATATAGTTCTCTATGGTTAATTAGATAATGATGACGTTAAATATTTTAATAAGGCTATATAATTAGATATATAGCTCTTCATGACAAAATAAGGCTAATTAGTTATATATCTAATTAATATGGTTAATTAGATCACTTGCACACTCCGTGACTAAACACAGCTAAGGAAGATGAAGTTAAATATTTTAATAGTAAGAACTTATGTAATTTGCACTATATAACAAGTTGGCTAAAATATTTTTATAACAATATTTTACAACATTTTTTATAACAAATTTCTCATTTAGAAAACACATCCGGAAATATCACTATATTGCTTAATCACTATACTAGAATATATATCCCTAATATACTAGAAATATATACTATTTAAAAATTAGAAGCACTAATATTCCTATCTTATTCACATAGTACGGTTTGCTACTGCAGTACCAATCTAAAGAAATATATAGAAATTTATAATGGTAAATGCATGGTAGTGCAAGATTTTTTTTTAAGTGAAAGTTAGGAGAAGAATGTACAGAAATGTTTTGTTTAGGGGCTGTGAAGAAAATTACGAGTTTTGTTTATTGTGAGGCATAAAGTACAGGGGAGATACGGGTTTTGTTTTATGTTAATGTACAGTTGAGTATTTCTTGTGCTCACTATTAATATATTCTCTTTTGCTTATAAAAAAAATATAATTACAAAATTGACATGGTCTTGCTAGATTCTAATTTTTTTTATTTAAAAGCAACGATATATTATCGAGAAAAGATCAAAGCTGTCAGCACAAGTTGTGCTACTGAATGTGGCCCAAGCTTGGGTACAAAAGAGTCCATAAGACCCAAAATTTACATATGAAGACCAACAGGCCATACACCACCTACATAAATTAAAAGGCATAAAAATAAGACATGAATATCATTTGACACCTAGCCCCCCTAATCAAAGATTTGTATCTTTTACTGCTACAATTATTTTAAGGCCTTACACAAGAAACAAAAACACCATATGATTACACCACAAAAAATGCCCCCCGTATATTCACATTTTTGATTCAATAACCCACCGTATTCTAATTCCTTCTGATCCTTTCTTCCAATATTAACTCCATGACATATATCAGTAAAATTGCACATCCATAACCATATGTGGTCATGTGTTCTACACACTTCTTTGCATTAAACCTGAATCTCCAACCCACGTGTCTTACCCTTCCATATATATTTTTTCACACCTTCTGATTATCTATCACCCGAAACAGAAATGTTTATCGGATTACATTGATCTTGGAACTCTTTTTTCAAAGCTCGCACCCTACATGAAGTGATTGTTAACCTATTGGCAAGCGTACCAATCGTACAAGTAGACGATGATGAATATGAGTATTATTTCCCAAAGGACTTGATCAATATTAGGTGTTTACACTATTTGTTGTACCGAGAAAGGTATTTGCGATAAAGTTAAATACTTTGTTTCCTTAGAGAATTTTACTGAACACATGCAATGTAGAAATAGAAATTGATAATAACAATTAAAAACGTTGGGGTTTGACTTTACTAAATCATCCTTTTATGCATACAAAGGTCAATTGCTAAGTCAATGATTCATTCATTACCAAAACCATTCAAATATCTAGTCCCTAATCCCTTAGAAGAATAGATCTAAATCAATTAGTTAAACTTACCAATTTGTTGATTAGCTTAGCTAACTAACTTGTTTTAAGAACAGAGGTTACGAAAATGCTAATGACCCGTGTTCTATTCCTAGATACACGATTCGTTAGGTGTTTACTCCAGATCTATGAAATAAAATTGTTTTCCAACAAATCCAAACACTAAAAATCATATTATGGGAGATTAGGCCACAATAAGCTTTAAGAGCAAAAGCAAAACACAAATGAATGAAACATAAACTTCCAATAAATGACTTAAGAAGTATACATGAAAGTAGGTTCAGTACATCAAACCCTAACTAAGGTAAATCTAGTTACTCATGGTGTCAAGGAGCAGCTAGAAGGAGATGAGGAAAGTAGATCGGAACTCCATAAGTGCTTTCCAACTGAATCCAAGGCTTCCAAGTGGCGGGAGACGATGCTCTTCATTCGCAGAGAGAGAATCTTTTTTTTTTTTTCCAGAAGAACCCACCATTTCCCTAAAGCCACTTTGCAAGTCATTAAATGAGTTGGCCCAATTTGCTGAGCGAAGGCCACTCTTGCTCAGCGAATACCCAAATTTTGTGACTCCAAGGTGATATTGTAGTATATTTCGCTCAGCGAGATATACTCTCGCTAAGCAAATTTGTCACCTACAGATTCTCCTCCTTTCCGGAACTCATAAATTTGCTGAGCAAAGATCATGCTCACTCAGCGACCCCTTCTTGATGTACACTCTTTTGGCAGCTCCAATCCAGTCCTTCAAATCCTACAAAAATAAGCTGAGATCAAAGGTTAGGTTTTCAAAATTCAAGGCATCCATCCACTGACCTACTCTGTTTACATTTAGCTAAAACTGGGGTCAATTTAAGTCTTAAGTAAGGGTAAAAAAGTTTCCAGAATATAAATACATACCTAAAAAGTGTGTAAAAACGTCATTTATCACTCCCCCAAACTTGCAACTTTGCTTGTCCCCAAGCAAAAGTATACCTAGAAATAAGTTTCCTATCACAACAACCATGGACTGAAATCAATTTCCAATCAAAAAAACTACTTTTCATGATCCCTAACTAGAATATACATAAAATGCAACATGCCAGTCATACACCATAGTGCCCATAGTAGAACTGATAGACAAATTGCAAAGCAACTAAATCATAAGGGATTAATGGAAGTGGCACTGTACTCATTGAAAGAGCAAAAGACACTTATGTCCTCACAGGATATGTATTTTACTCAGCACACAAGTGTATCAAGGTAAATGTATTGTAACGACCCACTATTGCTACTAGACAACATTAACACACAACTGTCATAATCTTGGAATTTAATAACAACTACTTCAGATGTGTAAAACAGATAATACCTAAATGGTTCATATACATGTATGTGAATACATCCTGCAGAAGGTTGTCACCCTCCCACTTAAACAACATTGTGATACATGTAACACCCCAAATTTCAAGTGTTAGAAATAAACCACGAAGTAGCTCTTAGTAGGACCCTTCCCATGTGTTATTAGACAATAGACGTTTTAAGAGTTATTGTTATTAGATCACTTATTATTCTTATTATTGATCCTATCATTATTATATTTATTGTTGTTGTTATTGCTATTATTATTATTATTATTATTATTATTATTGTGTTGTGTTGTTGTTATTATATTTATTGTTGTTGTTGTTGTTGTTGTTATTATTATTATTAATTCTTTGTTATGGTGTTGTTATTATATTATTATTATTGTTATTATTAGTGTTATTGTTATTAACACCTTAGCATTAAAAATTAATAGAAATATTATCATAGAACCCAAAAGAGCATCTAGGGCCCAATAAGGGACTAAAGCCCACTAAGCCACATATCCACCCACATGTTATAAAAAGAGAATAGTGAATGAGGGTTAGGTTTAGCCGTCACAAAATAGAAGAAGAAAGAAGGTAAAGAGAGTATGAGGAGAAAAGGAAGAAGAAGAGAAAGAGAAAAAAGAGGAATAGAAACCGGAGGACCCAAACTCTAGGATTTAGCTTTGCATGTCCCTAAAGATGAGTGCTCTCCTCGGTGTCCTTCCTTATCCTTTATGTTGTGTTGTTTATCTATTTACCTTTTCCCTTTCCTTATGCCTAAGATTAGGGATTTGATGGGTTTTGAAAGGATTGTGAGGGAGTAAGGAGTTTATAGATTAGATAGTCTTTGGGCAACTTTTCTTTAAAAACTGAGTCTACGTTGGCGCTTGGTGCGCGGACCCGCCGGGCGGGGTGCAACACCCGCCGGGCGGGTTGGGTCTTGATGCGGACCCGCTGGGCAGTTCAATACCCATTGAGCGGGTTCGCTGTTGACGTGACCGCCGGGCGGACTCGGATACAATCTTCATTATTCCATTTTTTGTGCCTATGAACTCCTTTTTGCAATTGTTAATTCATTATTGCTTCTTTTCGTATGTCTCGTTAAGTTTATACTTGTGATTGTTATTTACCTTGAGAAAAATGAGTGTGATATGAACTTATGTTAGTGTTTCATGATAAAAGCCTATGAAAAGTTGTAAGCATTATATGTGACCATGCATCATAACATTTGAGTTATGTGATGAGGAAAGTATGCAAGAATCTGGCTGGTGGAGGCCGTGATGGGTTGTCTAACCCTAGCCTTGGGGGTTATCTGGTTGGAAAAACTCCAATGGTCCATGCTGATCCCATGGAGTCGGGGCGTACTAGCAAAACTGGGCAACCCTGACTAGTTGCCGGGGGATATCATACTAGTTAAGGGTGCGAGAGCCGAAGGCATTGGTACCGATGACGCTTCTTATGGCCGTGCATTTACTCCTAATCTACTTTCTGAAAAGTTTAGGTTGGTACCACATGTGCATGAGTAGTGGTTTAGGAACATAGCATGCATATGCATCTTGTTATGTTGTGATATGTTAAATTGTGCTACGTTGTAACTGTGTGAAGTCTATGTGACCTTGTTCATAAGCGATTGATGTAATGTGTACACGAATAAAAATGTAATTATGATAAAATGTCAAGATTATGTATATGTGCTCATGTTATGCATGTATGTTATGCCTGTTTGATGAAACAAAACGATGCGTATGTCTAGTTACTAGGCAAAAGATGTGAAATAAATGTTTGTTTGTAATTAGAATTGTGTTTGCTACCTTAAGGATAGGTGATAGGCTAGGCCCTAAGATAGTGTTCTGAGGGTTCTAGTTAAATAATAATAATTGTGAATGAAATAGAGAAAGAGTAAATCCTCACACAACGTAATAGAAAGGTATAAGACAAGTAAGAGAGAACAAAATCAAGGAATTAAGGTGAGTGTTAAGGGAGTGTCAAAAGTATTTTAGAACGTCTATGACCTTAGACTTGACCCCTAGAGAATAACCTTAAATACCAAAAGGAAGAAAAGTAAAATCTAAGCATGAAGGGTTTAAATACTAGAGAGGATTTTGGGTAAGAAAGAGTTCTTAGGTTAAGAATGAGATAGTAAGATTGTATAACAATTGTGAGAATGAGAGAGAAGTTAACAGGAAACACTAATTATTGAAAGGTGTAGACCCGACCATAGGTATGGATAATTATGAGAGGCCTAGTGAGGCTAAAGCCATGAAAGATAAGTAATGAAAGTTGTCCGAGTAGAAGAGTCTGACCTAGCTGTAGAACCCTTAGAGCACTCACTGAGACATTATGTCTCACTCCTTTAAGTTTCTCCTTTTTCAGGATACAGGTAAAGACATGTGCAAATAGAGCTTAGAGTCACGTGCAAGAAGATGTAGTCTAGTTTATATTGTTTTCTTGTATTCCTCTTTATGTTTTATTCGACACCTTTGGGTGATAGATGAGTTGTATTAAGCATGTATTTTTCTCATTGTATTGTTCGTATATAATATTTAATTATATTTATGAGTCGCTTTAACATGTTTCTATGTTTTTAAGTCTTTCTTTTTGTTCTTAAAAGGCTAGGCTTAGTTACGGTAATTCCCTCTAGGGTGTTACAATACATATACATACAGATCATGAATCAATAAAATGTGTGTGCCAAAACGCAATCAAACATCTATGCGAGGGAAGGGATACAAAAACACACTCCCTAAAGTTGGTCAGACTATACATCGCATGAAGAGGAAACCAAAAAAAAAAAACTATACAAAACAATGTCCCAAAAAAAGTAGACCATCTGTCGTCTCCTCGTTAAGGGCTCTACCGTCAACTGCGAGCAGCTGGGTCCGTTGAAGCCTCGCCATCTACTCTCACGCCAAAGGACGTGATTATAACAGTCACACCAACACACAATGACAGCAACAGTAGCAATCACAACAAAACAGCAAGACAAGGGTAAGCTTACTGAAGAAACAACATAACATATTATTAAAGAAATCATCAATAATTCATAACATTCACTTGCATGTATACAAACATACAATCATACCATAAAGATTTCACAACTTAGGACCGCATGATGCAACAAATTCACCACTACCATATCAATGCATGAAAACACAACTCTTGAGAGATTTACAACACTTCGAGTGATCAGCCAGGTCTTACCCTTAACATGGCATCAACAACACCCAGTTCCATGTTTCTCACCATTCAGCGATTGCTAAAATCTGATCTACAAACAAGATTATGTGAACTGTCAGGATAAGTGTATTTGGGTGGCAGCTCACCACGACTCAAGGTTTGCATTACCTTGGCCCCATGCGGAGTCGCCCATCCACTCAGTCTAAGCCTTAGCTCCTATCAACCAACTAACTTACCTGCCTACCCGTACCACAACTTGAGGTTTACCAATTACAACCTCAGTCGACAACATATGCATGGAATACATGTACCACACTACAACATCACCTCAACATCAACAAGTCAATACATTCAAAGCAACAACACCATGTGGGCTTAATTCAGCACCACACATGTCCAAACAACTACTACTAACCCCATGCAAGCCCAAATCCAGCCCCATGCATGGCCAACAGGTGAAGCCCTATCCAAGCAGCCCATACCCCTTTGAGAAGTCTCACAACAACAACAGCATAATACAACAAGTGGAGGTCCTATCTAAGCAACCTTCCACTCAACTTATGCTTTCAACAATTCTCACATTAGGCTCATGGCAGGCTTCTAGCGAGAGGGATACATGAATGAATCGAATACACACCAAAATGAGAGGGATCCAGAGGCTATGCAGGTATAGGACTGTATAGTTGAGGATAGCTTAAAGGAATTAATAAGTGATACCTATACCAACAAGATGCATATACTTTTCGATAGCCCATCACTTAAGAACTCCACAGTTAAGTGTGCTTGACTTAGAGCAATTTTGGGATGGGTGACCTCTTGGGAAGTTTCTTCGGAAGCGTGTGAGTGAGGAAAAAGCACGCTAAAAAGTCTTGTGTTAGTTTATGGGGATAGTCATTGATCTTGAAAGCAACTAGGCATTACACTAGGAGTCCTTTTCAACCCATATTTAATACAATTAAATGTTTAATTAAACAACAATAGTCTACCCTACACGCTTAGCGAGGGTCTCCTTTACAAAACTCTTACTTTCCCCACGAAGGTCCTCGCTAAGTGAACATAAGTCCTGCTCAGTGAACATCCACTCCAAAGAGTGCCCCTCTTTGTCTCTAGGGTTCTTGCTCAACGGTGACAGGGGTTGCTCAATGAATTCATTCTAGGGACTTTCCACATTTTCTTTCAAACACAATTCGCTAAGCAAGTTTCCCACTCGCTCAGCGACCAACCATTCCAGAGAGCAACAGATCTTTAAAACCTGCCTCTTGCTGAGCGAATACCTTACTCGCTCAGTAGAAAGCTAGCAACAGAGAGCACCAACTCTCCAGGATGTCAAATTGCTCAGCGAGCCTAGTTCCTACTCAGTGAATCACTCCCAAGCATTTTGGAACGCCCACTACTCGCTTAGTGAATCTCTACTCACTCAGCGAACCACCTCCTGGAAAATTTCTAGATCTTCATGAGCACTCACTTAACAAACTGATCATCACTTAGCGAATTTCCTCTTTTCCTCCATCACGGCACCACTCAAGAACACTCGCACAGTGACACCAAGGGGTTGCTTAGCGAGCTCTAACCTGAGAGTCCCACTTCCTTTCCTGGGGCATTCTCGCTTAGCGAGGGCCCTAGTCGCTTAGCGACTATTAGATGACAAAATTAGAGACTCTCGTCGAAAAACCCAAAAATTCAAACTTTACTCTCACCCATGCCATAAATTAGCCCCACAAGTGTCGAACAACGCCATTCAACAATCCACAACATTATACTCAATAGATTTCACACAAATCACAGCATTTCAACAACAAATGATTGCATTCATCAACAAACCCATTTTAAGCAAAATTTACAACAAAACTCGTCCAATGTCAGGTTTCAGCACAAACCAAGGTCATATTCACATGCAATTACATTCATACATCAACTATTCAACAAGAGTAAGCTTCTTTTACATCTTGGAGCTTCTGAATCGAACTTGGGAAGGGGAGAATGTGAAGAATGTGAGCTTTAGAGCTAAACCTTCAAGGAAACTGTCCTTCTCAACATAAGGGAATAGGATCAAGTCTTGAAATCTTGCTATACTCTTGGTGGGTTTGAGAGAAAGGTTGAGAGGGGTGTATGGGTGGCCTAACAAAAATAAAAAGGGGAAGTTTAAGGTGGCTTAAAGCCTTCTAGGGCCTCAAAAGGGCTTTAGGCTTATTAAGGCCCATGGTCCATTTAACCACTCTCCAAGACCCATAACTAGTCTAACACTATTGTTCCCTCAACAACCTAGATAAACACCATCAACGTTTTCATTTGGCTCAAGCACATTTTCCTTAAGTTCCCTAAATTCAAACAGGAATTTCCAAGACAAACAACACAAAACCACAACCACACACCAACAACTTATTTATTTGTCTTAATTACTGGGATCACATATTAATTTCCACTTTTGGTTATTAAATCACTAAATCATACATTAAGAAAACAAAGGTGTTACATGTATCACTCCGACACACCATTCAAAGCATGTAACTTAACTTTGATTTTCATCTCAGAAGCAACCGCCATACATATAGGCATAAATCACAAGGATTTTCTTCTAGCTGTAACTTGTCTAGGCTACAAGCAAAATTGGTTTTTCAGGATAATCATTTAAACACCTAAGGGAGGAGAAGAGCAAAATTAACATGTTTCCCTTCAATACTCTCTCTTTCACCCTTTTTTCTCACAAACCTTGAAAATAACCCCTTTTTTTCTAAGCACAAGCAACAACATAATGATTGACAAAGATAAAGCGATTTTTTTTGAATGAAACATAAACTTTCAAACATGATGCATTTATAGAGCACATATTCTTCAAATTTCCCAAAACCAAGTTCCCTTTCCCCCAAACTTAATTAAAAACCCATTCCCCAAAAATTATGCTCTTCTATGCCTCTGGTGTAGGGAATATAGTGTTTTTCATTAGGTTTAAAGGTTTACATTTGAAAAATTACACCAAGGCTTAATGGGGTTAGTCAAGACTATGAAAAACTTTGTCAAGTTGGCTTTTTGGCTTAGTGACTCATAAACAACAAATTTCCTTGATCATTTTTATACGAACATGTATGTCCAAAAAGCACTGAGAATCAAGCAAAATCAATTGTATCATTAAAATGGCAGCATTCACAAGAATTTTCAATACAGGCTCAAATACTTACACAGTTAAAAAAAAAACAAAAGCATACTTAAGCCATTCAAGATACTAGGCCATAAACATTAATCACATGAAATGCATAGTGCATTAAAGCTATCATAACTAGGCGTGCAATGACAAAACATATGACAAAGCACTAACGCATTCAAAATGGCTATATGCAACAAAAGAGTAGGAATCATGTAAAGCAAGTGAAAATCTAATCTTAATCCTGTAACACCCTAAGGGGTATTACCGTAACTAGGTCTAGATTTCTAAAAACGAAAAAAAAAAACAAACTTAAAAAGGTAGAAACAACGTGCAAATGCTGCTCATAAATATAATTAGATATTATAAACGAACAACACAATAAAAAAAACATACATGCCTAATACAACTCATCTATCACCCGCAGGTGTCGTACAAAATATAAAGAAGAATACAAAAACACAACGTAAACTAGGCTACGTCTTATTGCACGTGACTACAAGCTCCATTTGCACATGTCTTCACCTATATCCTGAAAAAGGGAAAACTTAAAGGAGTGAGACATAATATCTCAGTGAGTGCTCTTAGGGTTCTACGGCTAGGTCAGACTCTTCTACTCGGACAACCTTCATCACTTATCTCTCATGGTCTTGGCCTAACTAGGTCTCTCATAATTCTCCATACCTATGGTCAAGTTTACACCTTTCAACAGTCAATATTTCCTGTTAACTCCTCTCTCATTCTCACAACTGTTATACAAGCTTATTATCTTATTGTCAACCTAAGAACTCATCCTCATTAGTTATATTTTCTTACCCAAAACTTTCTCTAGTATTTAAACCCTTCATGTTTAGAATTTACTCTTCTTCCTTTTGATATTCAAAGTTGTCTCTAGGGGTCAAGTCTAAGGCTATAGACATTCTAAAATACCCTTGACGACTCCCTTAACACTTACCGTGATACTCTCATTTTGTTCTCTATTATTAGTCTTATACCTTTCTATTATGCCGTATGGGAATTCACCCTTTCTCTATTTCTGTCACAACTATTATTATCCAACTATAACCCTCATAACACCATCCTAGGGTCTAGCCTTTCACGTATCTATAAGGTAGTAAGACAATCCTAATTACAAGCATACATTTATTTCACATCCTTTGCCTAGTAACTAGACATACACCACATTTTGTTTTATGAAATAGGAACAATAAACGTGTATAATATGATCGCATATCCACAACTTTAACATTTCATCACAAGAAACAATTACATTTTCACATGTGTACACACTACATCAATCGCTCATGAAGAAGGTCACACGGACTTTACATAGCTACAATGTAGCACACTTCAACATATCACACTACAACAAGATGCATATGCATGCTTTGTTCCTAAACCACTACTCATGCACATGTGGTACCAACTTAAACTTTTCGGAAAGTAGACTAAGAGTAAATGTACGGCCATAAGAAGCATCATCGGTATCGATGCCTTCAGCTTTCGCACCCTCAACTAGTATGATATCCCTCAATGACTAGTAAGGGTTACCTAGTTTTGCTAGTATACCTCGGCTCCATGGGATCAGCATGCACCATTAGAGTTTTCCTAATCAGATAACCCCCAAGGCTAGGGTTGGACAACCCATCACGGCCTCCACTAGCCAGCTTCCTACATACTTTTCTCATCACATAATTCAAATGTTATGATGCATGGTCACATACAATGCTTACAGCTTGTCATAGGCTTTTATCACGAAACATTGACACAACTTCATATCACACTCGATTTTCTCAAGGTAAATAACAATCACACAATATAAACTTAACAAGGCATAAATAAAGAAGCAACAATGAGTTAAAACTACAAAAAGGAGTTCACGGGCGCAAAAATATAATAGCCAAGGTCGTGCTCCCCCAGCAGGCCAGGAAAGCAACCCGAAGGGTCACGGTCAAACTTACCCCGCCAGGCGAGTTTGCACCCCCTATAGGCAGCGCCATCACCCAGCGCCAGCACGTAGTCCAATCTTCAAAAAAAGTCACCCAGTGGCTAACTAATCCTGCCAGAAGGATCCGAGGTGTAAATTTTGATTTATTTTTCCTATTGTCTTTGGTTTCTAGATGCTCTAAAATAAATAATTAAATTCTTAATTACTTCTTCTACCTTAATAATTGCTCAATCTAATCTATAAACTCCTCATTCACTCACAATCCCCTCAAAACCCATCAAATCCCTAAACTTAGGCATAAGGAGGGGAAAAGATAAATAGATAAACAAGTACAACATAAAGGACAAGAAAGGACACAGGAGAGAGCACTCACCTTTAAGGACATGCAAAACTGAGTTCTAGGGCTTAGATTCTTTAGTTTCTATTCCTCCTCTTTCTCTTCCTCTTCTTCTTCTTTTTCTTTTCTCTTCATTCTTTCTACCTTTTTTCTTCTATTTTGTGACGGGTAAACCTAATTCTCCTTCCTTATTCCCTTCTTATAACATGTGGGTGGGTATCTAGCTTAGTGGACTTTAGTCCCCTATTGGGCCCTAGATGCTCTTTTGGGTTCTATGATAACATTCCTACTAATTTCTAATACTAAGGTATTAATAACAATAATAATAATAATAATAACAACAATGAACAATAATGATAATAATAATAACAATAAATATAATAACAACACAACACAATAATAATAATAATAATAATAATGATAATAATAACTGCTACAACAACAACAATAAATATAATAATAACAGCAATGGGAACAATAATAATAATAAGAGATATAATAATAATATAATAATAAGAATAACTCTTAAGGTGTCTTTTATCCAATAACACATGATACTATAAGTTACCTCGTGGTTTCTTTCTAGTACCTGAAATTTAGGGTGTTACAAATCCCACTGTCATGCATATGTACCATGTAATCCAAAAAAGGAAAACTATACCAAGAATGAAAACTATAGCTGTAATAGTGCAAGAAAGAGTAAAGAAAAAGATAAAGTGCATAATGTAAAAGATGAGTCCTGAATGGTGCTGCTACACAGGGAGGTCAAAATCATCCTCTTGAGAAATACATTCTACCATCTCCTTGTCAACATCTCCAGTTGCTAGTGCTCCACCTCCCTCCTGATCAACAGGTTGGTCCCTAGCCTCTGTAGGCCACTGAACTCTAGCAAGAAACTCCTCCTCTGTAGGGCAGGGAGTAGGTCTTAGGGCTCCAAATGAAATATGCAATGCTAGGTTGCGGAATGTAACACCCCAAATTTTAGGTACTAGAAATAAACCACGAGGTAGCTCTTTGTAGGACCCTTCCCTTGTGTTATTAGACAAAAGATATGTTAAGAGTTATTGTTGTTATATTTCTTATTATTATTGTTCCTATTATTATTAATATTATATTTATTATTGTTGTTGATATTATTATTATTATTATTAATTCTTTGTTATGGTGTTGTTATTATATTATTATTATGTTATTATTAGTGTTGTTGTTATCGACACTTTAGTATTAGAAATTAGTAGGAATGTTATCATAAAACCTAAAAGAGTATCTAAGGCTCAATAGGGGACTAAAGCCCACTAAGCCACATACCCACCCACATGTTATAAGAAGAGAATAGAGAAGGAAGGTTAGGTTTAGCCGTCACAAAAAAGAAGAAGAAAGAAGTTAGAGAGAATGAGGAGAAAAGGGAAGAAAAAGAGGAAGAGGAAGAGAAAGAGAAGGAATAGAAACTGGAGAACCCAAACCCTCGAACTCAGCTTTGCGTGCTCCTAAAGGTGGGTGCTCTCCCCTATGTTTTTCCTTGTCCTTTATGTTGTTCTTGTTCATCTATTTACCTTTCCCCCCTCCTTATGCCTAAGATTAGGGAGTTGATGGGTTTTGAGGGGATTGTGAGAGAGTAAGGAGTTTATAGATTAGATAGTCTTTGGCCAATTTTTCTTCAAAACCTGAGTCTACATTCATGCTGGGCGGGGTTGCAACACCCGCTGGGAGGGTTGGGTTTCAGCGTAGACCTGCTAGGCGAGTTCGCTGGACCGCCGGGTGAGACTTCCGACCTGCCGGGCGGATATGACCTTTGCTATTCTGTTCTTTGTGCTTATGAACTCTGTTTTGCAGTTGTTAGCTCATTGTTATTTGCTTCCTTTATATCTTGTTGAGTTTATAATGTATGATTATTCTTTACCTTGAAAATCTAAACATGAAGGCTTTAAATACTAGAGAGGGTTTTGGGTAAGAAAAAGTCCTTAGGTTAAGAATGAGATAGTAAGCTTGTATAACAATTGTGAGAATGAGAGAGGAGTTAACAAAAAGCACTAACTATTGAAAGGTGTAGACCTGACCATAGGTATGGATAATTATAAGAGACCTAGTGAGGCTAAAGCTATGAGAGATAAGTGATGAAGGTTGTTCAAGTAGAAGAGTCTAACCCAGCCGTAGAGTCCTTAGAGCACTCACTGAGACATTATGTCTCACTCCTTTAAGTTTCCCCTTTTTCAGGATACAGGTGAAGGCATGTGCGGATTGAGCTTGGAGTCACGTGCAAGAAGACATAGCCTAGTTTACGTTATGTTTTTGTATTCTTTATATTTTGTACGACACCTTCGGGTGATAGATGAGTTGTATTAGGTGTGTATGTTTTTGTTATTGTATTATTGTATATAATTTCTAATTATATTTATAAGTAGCATTTGCATGTTGTTTCTATCTTTTTGTCTTTTTTTTTTTGTTTTAGAAATCTAGACCTAGTTACGGTAATACCCCTTAGGTGGTTACACGGAATGCCTCTAGAAGTGCTAATTGTCCTCAATGAAGAACGACATTCTCCTACCTGCAAAGGAGTATCTGCTGCGAGAGTTGGGAACTCTGAGATATGGGATGCACTCTAAGGGGAGAAGTAGCTTCCTCTTCATCATTAATGTATATGGATATATTTGACTGCGATGGTTGGGTGGAGATTAGTGATGGGCTGCTCGGAGACATTCACACTCTTGCTTTGGCATAACATGGTAACGAGAACAAGAAATCCAAGCTTAGCCAAGCCACCTAAATCTGCAGCCAGCTTGATATGGAAGGAGATGACAACTTCAATATCTATATCCATCCTTGCAAGAATACCATAAATAAAATCGGCACAGCCCACTGTGAGATCAGAGGTGTGTGAGTAGGGGTTAATGTTAAAATAAAGAAAAACAGTCCAGATCTGAGCAATGGTCCTTATATGTTTCCTGCTTATCTGGAGGGGTTCCCCTTTTTGGTTTCTCTCCCATCCTCTGCCTGGAATGAACAACAGGCTAGCCACTGCTTCATCATCTACAAGTTGCACAGGGATTGGCATCAAGGCTCCTTTCAGTCTTGAGCAGCTAGTTAACTGTCCTGGCACTATAGCCGATATGCTTTCCTTTAACAAATGGTTTCCTCGCTGCTTATCCAACCTCCTTTGGAATGGCATTTGCACAAAATTCCTTGACTATGGCTTCATTAATATAGTCAGGCAAGTCAACAAAATGTGTCATTTTCTCCTTTCCAACTCAGCCTTAAACTCTTCATATTCTCCTTCCTTAAGGCTGGCCTTCCATTCAGCTTGAATGCCTCTCATGGACAGTTGCCCATATCTATTCTCATGGGATTTTGAAAGGAATCTGTTGTTGTCAAATATGGTGGGGGAGGTTGGGAAGCTTGGCCAGCTTTTGATGCTTTTCTCTTCCTTCCAGTAATGGATTTTGCAGCTATTTTTTGGGCCTGACATAGGGGAGCCATATGCAAAACAATGGAGTAAAAATGATTCAAGAATATTAGATATCAGTTAAGTCACAAAATAACAATAGCTAGAATATTCAAACAAAAAAAAAAGAATGATAAGATAATGATCTATTTGAAGTTTTCGCTGAGCGAGCTAAAATTTCGCTGATGAGAACAAACATAGAATGTGGATGAAATGAATGATTTGTTGAGCGAACACTTTAGTCGCTGAGTGAGAATAAAAATATCCCTCTATGGGTCAATGATTCACTGAGCGAACCCTTTGGTTGCTCAGTAAATTAAAAGAATGCATTCTGTGGTAGTGGAATTCGCTCAGCGAACCCAATAGTCGCTAGGCGAATTAGCAATCTATGTTTATGCATGAATCATACAATATTTGCTTAGCAAATAGGAGATTTGCGTAGTGAATCTTATAGGATGATCCGGTTGCTACACATCTATGAACATCGCTAAGCAAATGAAGGATTCACTTAGCAATGATGGCAGATTAGCCAGATTTTTGGCTGAGGCATTCTCACGAACACCTTGCATACAACATCACAATAGCCCTAATCTATCCAAAAATCAAAACTTAATGCATAATTAGAAGAGGATCTACACCAAGACACCAAAAAAAAAAAAAAACACAAACAAGAACAGAAAAAAGAAAACTTACTGAATCATCGAAAAGCTAAGAGTGTGATGGAAGGGAGATATAAAAGCTAAAAAGAAGGAGGTTGAGAGAGGAATTCTCGCACTCAATGGTTTAAAGTTTGAAATCTTGAAAAATGAGGGAAAACTAACTTAAAAGGGATGCTGATTTCGCAAATTTGCTGAGCGAACATCAGTATTCACTCAGCGAATTTTAAAACTCTAGAGAGTCTGCCTTTTTAACTTATTTAAATTCACTCAACCACATTGGTGGTCGCTTAGTGAAAACAACAACAACAGAGAATCCCAACTTTGAGCGAAAATTCGCTCAGCGAAACATGTTGTCATTGAGCAAAAATAAGCACAACAGAGAGTGATATATAGGAAAACTCATAGGTCCCTTAGCGATTATTAACTGGCTCAGCGAAATAGGGGGCAATAAAGAGTGACATTTCAAATTTCCCAAGAATCAGTTAGCAAGATCTATGCTCGCTGAGTGAAAGTGCTTACAATAGAGAGCACCCCTTTTCTTATACACAAAATGGCTCAGCAAGGGTCCTATTCACTGAGCGAAATTGATAGATCATGTCATAGTGCTGGATCACTGCATAAATCACCCTGCGAGATCATGTTTTGCTGAGTGAATATACCAATTCAGGAAGACCCTAAAATCTGAATGGAGCAAAGTGCAAGATGTCAGTTAGGCACATAAGGTCATCATTCCTCAAACTTCTTTCCAAAGATTCTCCCCCTCACCACACTTCTAAAGTACAACACAAAAACAACGTGCTAAACAGAATTAAAGGTAAACTGACAATCAGAATGAATGAGAAAAGGGTGAAGAAAGCTAGGTTGCTGCCCAGTAAGCGCTTCTTTAATGTCATTAGTTTGACAAGCCAAAGGCTTCAAAGATCCATGAGATGCAGAACAGTGGTGAGCCTCTGAACATCACCACCAAGATATGCCTTGAGTTTCTAACCATTCACTACCTAACTTTTTTTGTCTAGGTGTCCTCAATTTCCACAGCTCCATAGGGTTTGACCTCTTTAACCACAAATCGGCCCGACCATTTGGATTAAGTTTTCATGTAAATAGTTTCAGTCGAGAGTTGAAAAGAAGGACTTGTTGTCCCAGCTAAACTCTCTCTTAAGAAGCTTCTTGTCATGATAAGCTTTGATGTGCTGCTTGTAATGCTTTGAGGATTCATATGCATTTAAATGCATCTCTTCCAGTTCATGCAGGCTGAAGGAGTCTTTTCTTGGTTGATTAAGATGGATTAAAATTGAGAAACTTAATAGACCAATAGGCTCTATGTTCCATCTTGACCAACAAATGACAAGCCTTTCCATACACCATTTGGAATGGAGATAGTCCAATTGGTGTTTTGAAAGCTATGCGGTATGCCCAAAGAGCATTATCCAACTTCTTTGCCTAATCTTTCTTGGATGATGAAATTGTCTTTTCTAGGATTTTCTTGATTTCACAGTTGGAAACTTCAGCTTGACCATTGGTTTGTAGATGGTATGGAGAAGCCACTTTATGTTTCACATCATAATGCTCTAAACCTCTGAAGCTGAGCATTGCAAAAGTGTCACCCCCCATCACTAAGAGAACTCTTGGTACACCAAAACGGGAGAATATATTTTTCTTGACGAACTAAATCACAGTCTTGGCATCATCTTTCAGGGCTGTAATTGCTTCCACCCATTTGGATACATAATCCACAGCAACAAGTATGTATTCATTTGAGAATGAGGATGGTAAACTTCCAGAATATTTGCAATGGCATTTCATGATGTTTAGAGATGTTTTTGGTTCTTTGACATTTATCACAGCTTTGAGCATGTGCATATGCATCCTTGAATAAGGTAGGCCAATAGAAACCAGACTAAAGGAATTTAGCAGTCGTCCTCTCTCCATTAAAGTGACCGCCATAAGGTGAATTGTGGTAATGCCATACAATGCTTTTAGTTTCCTCTTGAGTGACACAGCGCCTGAGAAGGTTGCCAGCCTTAATTTTGAACAAGTAAGGATTATCCCACAAATAGTAGTTGCATCCCTAAAGAACTTTTTCCTTTGGTGCCAATTATAGGTCCTTAGGAACAATGCCGGCGGCCTTAAAGTTTGCCATATCAGCAAGCCAAGGTCACTACTTTACCAGAAGTAAGGTTTCATCAGGGTATTCTTCTCTAATGTCCATTTCTAAAGCAGTTACTTCTTTAGTGATCAATCTGGATAGATGATCAGCCACTACATTTTCACTTCCCTTCTTGTCTCTGATTTCCAAATCGAATTCTGAAATGAGAAAAAGCACACAAGAATGGGGGTTGAATTATGCGTTTAAATTTTTTTTCGATAAAAAGGGATATCAGTCTAAACAAACGTTTTTAAGCGTAGGGATAGAGAGAAGAAAACACAGAAAGCTTTATACTGGTTCACTCAACCTGAGCTACGTCCAATCCCTTCACCTAGAAGGTTTCTACTAACCAATCTTTGGTTACAAGTATTGTTCGTGGCCTCTTCAGGCTTTACAACGCAATCTACCCAGATTGCTTAACCCAAGTATTCTTTTTACACTAAGCCTCTCCAGGCTTTCACAACGCTCAAAAATATTTTTGAGGAAAGATCGACTCATGTATTGAGGATTTTAAAACTTAGACTTAGGATCACTTTGAGAATTATTACACACAAAATGACTATCGTCCACTGGACGCTCTTGACAGAATATCACAGAAGAAAGTATATGTTGTTGTTTTAAACAAAATCCACCTATCTCAGTTCTCTGTTTTACTTTTTGTTGATGCGCGTATATATACGATCTTTAGGAAAGAGATCCGTTACAGATATCTTGTCTCTTCACGTGATGAGGCGCGTGCCAGACTATCTTTTCAGAAAAGTCAGGCATGGCAGTTGAAAACTTTGCACTACAATAGAAGTTTCAGGGCTGCGCTGTCAGTCTATTCTTCTGAACTTTCTTCATCTGTCTTGTCGGCTTGATAAGTTGACTTACTTTACCCATTCTACTGTGCTTTTGTACTGACTTGATGTTGATGTTTCAAACCGTTTTGAACGTTAGCTCATTGGAGTGGTACTGTGTAGGTTTCAAGGCGGATAGACATGATTGTTGTTCATAATGAAAAACTCAGTCGTTTGAATATATGAATACTGGAGATTTAGACGATCGCCTTCAGTCTATTCATCTGGATGGTCTTTGATAGCGTCTTACTGGACGGTCTTCAAAGTGTCCACTGGACGGTCATTGTTGCATCAACTGGACGGTCCTTCTTGGCGAGTCTTCGTCTTTCGCTGTGATAGGGTTAGTTTATACACACTATAAACATTAATAAGCTTTGTTATCTTCAAAACATTGAGGGTTTAGACGCTTCTACGTCTTTGGTTCCAACAATCTCCCCTTTTTGATGATGACAAACCTTATTAATTTTTTTAAGTAAAGAAGCGTAAAACGAAGTTTTCGAAAGACTTACTATGCTCCCCCTGAGTCGGATATACCAAGTATTAAGCATATTATATAACAGATGGAGCAATATGTGAAGTAAATCATATCAACTTTTTATTTAACTATTGGAGCATAAAATCTGACAAGAATATATGCACACAAAAAATAAAAACTATATATATATAAAAAAATGCTTCCATAATGCTTTCTCCCCCTTTGTTATTATCAAAAGAGGAGTCTTCATCACAGTCACTGTGGCGGCGGTGGCGGAGGAGGAGGTTGAGAAGGATGGATAAGGCTTGTTGGTTCTGAAGAATTTGGTGCAGAAGAGTGAAGATGGTTTGAAGTTGAGTGGCGACATATTGTTGAACGGCAGGGTCAACAGGTGGGATGGATGAGGGGGCGGTAGTAGAAACAGGGAGGCTGGCGAGGTTTGGGAGCCAGGAGTAGGCGTGGTGGAGGTGTGGGTGAAGCTGGTGGAGAAGGTGGAAGAGTTTTAGAGGGAGAAGGAGGTGCTTCTAGGAACTTGAGGTTTGGCACGTCAAGTTGATAGGGGCGAGGAGGGTTCCAAGGGTAGGGTGGTTGGAAGGTGTTGATATGCGTAAGAGCAGCAATCAATGTATATAAGATAGAAGTTTCCGTACCAAGGAGTGGACGCGCATCTGGTGGACGGACAAAAGCAGCAGAAGTGTCCGAAAAGTGAAAGACACGAGCTGGACGCTGCGTGACTACACAGTCCGTTGCAGTTGGGATATCGGCCTTGTCGTCTGTGGAGACGCCACTGCTGGACGCTTCTTGTTCGCATTGGAACATATGTTGATGCCAGCGTTCAGCATCCGTCTCGTCCATGTCTGTGTGAAGACGCTGAGCTAAAAACCATTCACGGGAATGGGTTGGGTTATGTTGAATTTCAGCTCTGGACGGTAGAGGCAAAGACGGTGCCTTGGTCAGAATCTTCTCCTTCTTGCGATTTTCATCAATGATTGGCAATCTTGGGCATATTCGGTCGGGTTGGATGCGGACGGTTGTGGAAGGTCGGATATGTTGGGATGGGGGAATGAATAGTGATGTTTTAAGAAGGTGAACCTTTGAGAAAAAGCAGAAAAGATGCTCAAAGGATGGGAAAGAATCCATCTTCTTCCGGATCCAAAGGCCGAAACTTCA
>CM014735.1:19738600-19790166 GCA_004329165.1 Spatholobus suberectus
TTTCAGTATTAATAAACTGAATATCGACAACTCCCTTCTGAACATAATCTCTTATAAAATGATGTTTTATTTCAATGTGCTTTGCCCTAGAGTGCAAGATAGGATTTTTTGACAGATTTATAGCAGCAGTATTGTCACAGAAAATAGGAATTTTACTCTCGTAGATACTGTAGTCTTCTAACTGATGCTTGATCCATAAGAGTTGTGAGCAACAAGACGCAGCTGAGACATATTCTTCTGCTGTTGATAGGGCAATTGTTCCTTGTCTTTTGCTCGTCCAGGAGACTAGATTCCACCAAGGTGACATCCTCCGCTAGTGCTTTGCGTTCTACTCTATCTCCCGCATAGTCAGCATCGCAAAACCAACAATCTGTATTCTTTGGTGACTTAAAACATAAACCAAGATTAGTGGTTTTTTTAAGTATCTAAAATTCTTTAACTGCTGTTAGATGAGTTTCTCTAGGGTCAGACTGAAAACGAGCACATAGACATACACTGAACATAATGTCAGGTCTGGATGCTGTAGATATAAAAGGATCCAATCATACCTCGATATGTAGATTGATCTACCTTTTTAGAAGTGTCGTCCAGGCTAAGTATTGATGACGGATGCATGGGTGTACTCATTTCTTTTGCATCGTCCATCTTATACTTTTTCAGAAGTTCGTTGACATATTTCTGATGTATGAATATTCCATTTCCAGTCTTTTACTTGCAGCCCTAGGAAGAACTTTAGTTCTCCCATCATACTCATTTCGAATTCCGCTGTCATAATCTTAGAAAAATCCTTGCATAACTGGTCAATAGTAGCTCCAAAAATAATGTCATCTACATATATCTGTGCAATAATGAAATGTGTTTTGACGTCTTTGCGAAAAAGAGTGGTATCTACTTTTCCTCTAGAGAACCCATTTTCTAAAAGAAAAGAGCTTAGCTTTTCATACCAAGCTCTTGGGGCTTGTTTAAGACCATACAAAGCCTTTTTAAGTTTGAAAACATGTTTGGGAAAAGTATCACACTCAAAACCAGGTGGTTGCTTCACATAGACTTCCTCGTTTATTATGCCATTTAAGAATGCACTTTTTACATCCATTTGATAGAGCTTCATATTACTATGAGCAGCAAACGAAAGTAAGATGCGAATGGCTTCTAGTCTAGCTACTGGTGCAAAAGTTTCAGTAAAGTCTATACCTTTTGTTGAGAGTAGCCTTGTGCTACAAGTCTTGCTTTATTTCTTACCACATTTCCAGCTTCATCAATTGTTGCGGAATACCCACTTTGTTCCAATGATAGACTTGTCCTTGGGTGCGGAACTAGCATCCAGACATCATTCTTTTCGAATTGACTAAGCTCGTCCTTCATGGCACTAATCCAGCCGTCGTCCAGGAGGGCTTCGTCTACTGTCTTTGGTTCCAGTTGAGAAATCAAGGCAGTTTGAGCTTGCTCCTTGAAGGTCGATCTTGTCCTAACATAATCTTGAACGTTTCCAAGAATTTGATTTTCTGGATGATAGGTCTTCATTTGCCAAGAGCGTCCAGTTGGTTCTCTTTCTTTGTTTTGGATCGTCCATTTGATCTCTGGACGCTGAAGGTCTGGCATCGTCTAGTTTCATATCTAAAAGAGTCGTCTAGCTCTGATATTTCATTATCAGGCTTTTTGTCATTAAATTTAACGTGGATGGCTTCTTCAACTGCCAAGGTTCTGGAATTGTAAACTCTATAAGCCTTAGATGTTTCAGAATAGCCTAACAGTATTCCATCATCACACTTTGAATCAAACTTACCAAGGTTGTCCTTAGTGTTTAGAATGAAACATTGACATCCAAAGGGATGAAAATATGATATGTTGGGTTGTCGTCCTTTCCACAATTCATAGGGAGTCTTTTTCAGAAGAGGTCTTATGTAAATTCTATTTTGTAAGTAACAAGCAGTGTTTACAGCTTCAGCCCAGAAATGCTTAGGAGTTGAGTTATCGTTTAGCATGGTTCTAGCCATTTCTTGCAATGACCTGTTCTTTCTCTCTACCACACCATTTTGTTGTGGTGTTCGTGGTACAGAGAAGTTGTGGAGAATTCCGTTCTCCTCACAGAACCATTGAAAACTTTCGTTTTCAAACTCTCCTCCGTGATCACTTCTTATTGAAGCTATACTAACACCCTTTTCGTTTTGTGTCCTTTTGCAGAAAGTAAGAAAAGATTTGTAAGACTCATCTTGTGTTTTTAAGAACATCACCCATTCCATCTAGAGTAGTCATCTACTATAAATAGTCCATATCGTTTTCTGCTTAGGGAGGCTGTCTATAGTTGGACCAAACAAATCATATGTAATAGTTCAAGAGTCTTGTTGTGGAAACAATATTTTTTGATTCAAAAGAACTTTTTACTTGTTTCCCTTTTTGACAAGCATCATAGAGAATATCAGACTTGTATGCAAGATTTGGAAGTCCTCTTACGAGGTTATGCTTATATAGCTTTGAGATTAATCTCAAGCTTGCATGTCCAAGCTTCTTATGCCAAATCCATTGATTTTCTTTGATGGATACTAGACAAGATACATTTTGATTTGTGAGGTCAACTAGATCAATCTTATAAAGATTGCTTTGCTTCTTGGCAGAGAATAATATGGATCCATCTAGATTCTTGATAGTGCATTTGTCTTTGTCAAAGGAGACATTGTGTCCACTGTCACATAATTGACTTATGCTCAGTAGATTGTGTCTGAGACCTTCAACATATAAAACATTTTCAATAGAGGGAAAGGAATGCTTACCTATTGTTCCTATACCTGTGATCTTTCCCTTCTGGTTTCCTCCAAAGGTGACCCACCCACCATTCTTGGGTTGTAGGCTTTGGAACATACACCTTTCTCCCGTCATGTGCCGTGAGCAACCACTGTCCAGGTACCATGACTGGGGTCTTCTTTCTGTTGTCAAGCAAATCTGCAACAGGTATTATCATAGACTTAGGTACCCAAATGGACTTGGGTCCTTTTCTGTTAGTTCTGAAGGCATTGGACACCTTCTTTGTTGGACAATATCTACAATGTTTGATTCATGCCCATTCTTTCCACATATTTTACAAAAGGTTATATTTTTACTAAGATTGTGGTTTTCTCTTTAACAAAACCAAGTCTAGATTTGTCATGAGGACTTCTTCTATATGATAGGATTTTATCTAGATTTTTAGTACCATTGACAAATTTAGACAAACTTTCTTTTAGACGAGTGACTTCTTTTTGAAGTTCTAGGACTTCATGAGAAGATGTCTCCTCTGAAATATGTTTAGTTTTCAAAACTTCATTTTCTTTCAAACATTTTTATACTCTTCGTTGAGCAAATTGAAATCTTTTGTTATTTTTGAAAATTTCCTTTTTAGTTCTCTATATCCTACTGAAAGAGTTGAAGAGTTGGCAAGCAGATCATTATAGGCTTCTTGTAGCGAGATTAAGTTGTCGAAGTTTACCTCTTCGTCTTGCTCATTGTCTGAGCTATCAGAGCTTGTTCCTGCCATGAGACACAGGTTGGCTTCTTCTTCTCCTTCATCTGATGAAGATAGGTCCATGTCTTCCTAGGTAGCCATGAGACCCTTTTTCTTGGAGAATGTCCTCTTTTTGTTTTCTGTAAACTGGGACATTCAGCTCTGAAATGTCCAGGCTTCTTGCATTCATAGCATACTGAAGGAATTTTTTCTTTTGGAGTTTTGTTGAATTTCTTTGTGAAGTTTTGGGCTCTTGATCCTCCTTTCTTCCTCCACATAGTCTGAATTTTCCTTGAGATGAAGGATATCTCATCCTTATCAGAATCGTCTTTCTTAGATTCTTCCTCAGAGGTTTCTTCTGCGTTTAGCGCTTTGGACGCTGATCCTCTGGATGGTCGCTGGACGTTTAAAGCGATGGACTTCTTCTTCTATCCTTCGTCTTGCTTCAGCTCCAGTTCGTGTACTTTAAGAGTTCCAAGTAACTCTTCTATTGAGAGTGTCGTTAGATCTTTAGAAGCTCTTAAAGCTGTAACCTGCGGTCTCCATTGCTTAGGCAAACTTCTCAAAATTTTGTCAATATGATCATAATTATCATAGGTTTTGCCTAAGGACCTTAGGTTGTTGTTGTGGTTTGAAATCTACCAAACATTATTTCAATAGTTTCATTTCCTCCATAGTAAATAGTTCATATTGTCTTACGAGTAAGCTTAATTTTGACCTCTTTACTTGTGAGGTGCCCTCATATGCAAGAGACAAGGTGTCCCACATTTTCTTGGCATTTTTTAGACTGTGTACCTTTTCATATTCAGATTCAGATAAGGCACACATTATAGCATTTCTAGCTTTTGAGTTTAAAAGATACCTCTGTTTGTGAGATTCTGTCCATTGACTTCTTAGGAGTTCCATTCCATCATGATCAAGGGGCAGGTAGTCGCCAGTTTCTACTACGTCCCACATGTCTATGTGACATGCATCAAAGAATGCTATCATTCTTTGCTTCCAGTAATCATAGTTCTGCCCTTTAAAAGAGGTGGTCTGTTAATAGCTTGTCCTTCGTTTTCCATGAGAGATCAGGATCGTTTTTACCTCTGCAGTGTTAGATGCTCAACCCCAAGAGGCCGAGCTCTGATACCAATTGAAATGAGAAAAAGCACACAAGAAGGGGGGGTTGAATTGTGCGTTTAAAAAACTTTTCGAAAAAGGTAGATCAGTCTAAACAAAACGTTTTTAAGCGTAGGGATAGAGAGAAGAAAACACAGAAAGCTTTATACTGGTTCACTCAACCTGAGCTACGTCCAGTCCCTTCACCCAGAAGGTTTTTACTAACCAATCTTTGGTTACAAGTATTGTGCGTGGCCTCTTCAGGCTTTACAACGCAATCTACCCAGATTGCTTAACCCAAGTATTCTTTTACACTAAGCCTCTCCAGGCTTTCACAACGCTCAAAAATATTTTGAGGAAAGATCGACTCACGTAGTGAGGATTTTAAAACTTAGACTCAGGATCACTTTGAGAATTATTACACACAAAATGACTATCGTCCACTGGACGCTCTTGACAGAATATCACAGAAGAAAGTATATGTTGTTGTTTTAAACAAAAATCCACCTATCTCAGTTCTCTGTTTTGCTTTTTGTTGATGCGCGTATATATACGATCTTTAAGAAAGAGATCCGTTACAGATATCTTGTCTCTTCACGTGATGAGGCGCGTGCAGACTATCTTTTCAGAAAAGTCAGGCGTGACAGTTGAAAACTTTGCACTACAATAGAAGTTTCAGGGCTGCGCTGACAGTCTGTTCTTCTGAACTTTCTTCATCTGTCTTGTCGGCTTGATAAGTTGACTTACTTTACCCATTCTACTGTGCTTTTGTACTGACTTGATGTTGATGTTTCAAACCGTTTTGAACGTTAGCTCATTGGAGTGGTACTATGTAGGTTTGAAGGCGGATAGACATGATTGATGTTCATAATGAAAAACTCAGTCGTTTGAATATATATGAATACTGGAGATTTACACGATCGCCTTCGGTCTGTTCATCTGGATGGTCTTTGATCGTGTCTTACTAGACAGTCTTCAAAGTGTCCACTGGACGGTCATTGTTGCATCAACTGGACGGTCCTTCTTAGCGAGTCTTCGTCTTTCGCTGTGATAGGGTTAGTTTATACACACAAATATAAACATTAATAAGCTTTGTTATCTTCAAAACATTGAGGGTTTAGACGCTTCTACGTCTTTGGTTCCAACAAATTCTTGTAACAAAAGAATCCATCGGATGAGTTGTGGCTTTGAGTCCGGTTTAGTGAGGAGATACTTAAGAGCTGCATGGTTAGTATAGATCACAACCTTGGATCCAATGAAATAGGACTTGAATTTCTCCTAGGCATACATTATGGCTAGTAACTCCTTCTAGGTGGTGGCATAGTTGAGTTGAGTATCATTCAACATTTTACTTGCATAGTATATAACATGAAAGACCTTTGTTTTTCTTTGTCCTAACACAGCTCCAATTGCATAGTCACGTACATCACACATTAGTTCAAACTCTTAGCCCCAATTTGAAGCCACAATCACAGGTGTGGTGATTAAGTTTTCCTTTATGCTTTGTTTGGTTTAAAGGATGTAGGAGAAAAGAAATTGAAACTTTTCTTTTTTTAAAAAACTTCACCAGTTTGGAACAGTAGAAATAAACGTGGAAATGAGACAGTACCTGGTAGGTCCCATGGTACATTTTCGTCGCCCAAAAAGTAGGCGAAAGAGACCCAAATCCTCCTTTCCTCAAATACCCTTTAGTCCCCTTTGCCCTACCGTGTTGCATTTTCGCATAATCGATTATGTAATCGATTGCACGTGATATTCAATCGATTAAATCTCACACTGTAATCGCACAACTCCATGACGTCATCTACAAATCTAGGAAGGGCCAATTTGATTATTTCATTTGTTTTATAATCTCTTTCCATTCTTTCATTCAAACCAAACAACCTTATAATATTATTTCTACCCTATTTCTCACATATTTCTCTCAAACCAAACAACATAAATTTTTACTTTATTTCTTATCTATTTCTCACCTTTTAACTTATTTCTTATCTATTTCTATCTACCCTATTTCTATCCTCTAAACCAAACAGAGCGTTAATGTGCTAAATGCTTTCATGCACTCCTCATCAAAGCAAAAAGGAGAATCTTTATTCAGCAAGTTGCACAATGGCTTAGCTATCTTGGAGAAGTCTTTAATGAATCTTCTGTAAAAACTGGCATGTCCAAGAAAGTTTCGAATACCCTTAACATTTGTTGGTGGTGGTAGCTTTGCAATAACATCAACCTTTTCTTGGTCTACTTCAATGCCTCTAGCAGAGATCTTATGCCCCAAAACAATTCCCTCTTGAACTATAAAGTGACATTTTTTCCAGTTCAATGAGATTTGTTTGGATGCACCTTTTCAACACTGTATCTAGATTTGCCAAGCATAAGTCATAAGAGGCTCCAAATACTGAGAAGTTATCCATGAACACCTCTATACATTTCTCCACCAGGTTTGAGAAAATGGCTAGTATACATCTCTGAAATGTTGCTAGTGCATTGCATAATCCAAATGGCATCTTCCAGTAGGCAAACACTCCAAAGGGATAGGTAAATGCCGTCTTTTCCTGGTCTTTCGGGTTAACCACAATTTGGTTATACCCCGAATAACCGTTAAGAAAGCAATAATAAGCTTAGCCAGCTAGTCTCTCCAGCATTTGATCCATGAAGGGCAATAGGAAATGGTCTTTTCTGGTGGCCTTGTTGAGCTTGCAATAGTCAATACATATCCTCCAACCCATGATTGTTCGAGTTGGGATCAACTCATTTTTCTCATCCACAATCATAGTCATGCCACCTTTCTTTGGAACCACCTAAACTAGGCTCATCCATGCATTATCTAATATAGGATAAATGATTCATGCTTCAAGGAGCTTAAGAACCTTTTTTTGACAACTTCCTTCATAGTGGGGTTGAGCTTTCTCTGTGGTTGAGCTATTGGCTTGAAATCTTCCTCCATCATGATTTTGTGTACATAGTAGGATGGGCTAATTCCCTTGAGATATGAAAGGGACCATCCAATAGCTTCTTTGTTTTCCTTGAACACTTTCACCAACTTCTCCTCCTCCTTTCTAGATAAGGAATTACTGATGATTACTAGTTTGTCTCCATTGTCTTCAAGGAATATGTATTTCAAATGGGTGGAAGCATTTTAAGCTCGAGTTTTAATTTCTCCATTTTGCCTTCATTCTTCAATTCTTCAATATTTTTCTCGCTTGGTGGGATTTCTTTTGTTGAATCCAACTACCGTAGAATTTTCTCAACTTCTCCCTCTTCCTCGTTAGTGAGATTCTCTTAGGTATCTTTTAGAGCACACTCAAGAGAAGAAGGAGAATGCAATTGTCTCGTGGCACCTTCTGTGACTTCATCTAATACATCCACCCTAAGTAAGCTTTTCTGTCATTAGGATGACTTATAGCTTAAAAACATCAAGTTTTTGCCTCATTTTGCACACAGACTGTAAGCTTGCCATCATCAACATCAATGAGCACATGAGCTGTCTTCATGAATGGTCTTCCAAGAATGAGAGGAACTTCAAAATCCTCTTCTATATCCATCACTACAAAATCAATAGGGAATATAAATTTATCAACTTTCACTAGGACATCCTCTACTACTCCATGAGGATATTTGATAGATTTGTCTGCCAGCTGCAAAGTCATTCTGGTAGGCTTCAGCTCCACATCTCCTATTCTTTTCAACATAGATAAGGGCATAAGATTGATGCTTGCCCCTAAATCCAGGAGAGCTTTCCTAATAGCCAATTCTCCAATGGTGACTAGGATTGTAAAACTACCAAGATCTTTTGATTTCTAAGGCACCATCTTCTGAATAATAGCACTGCATGCGCCCTCTAATTCCACCATCTCCTTTTTAGTGAATCTCCTAATTTTGGTCAGTAGTTCCTTCATGAAATTGGCATAAGTGGGCATCTGCTCCAATGCCTCTAAGAAGGGAATGTTAATCTACAATCTTTTAAAAATGTTTAGGAAATGAGCAAACTGTCGTTCCTTATCCTTCCTAGATGGAGCATGTTGGTAAGGTAGGTGTGTGCTGGAGGGGCTTTTTGTAACTTTTTCTCCTCTTTCACAATTTGACTTTTTGGCTTAGTTAGAGGACTGTTGTTCCCCAATTAAGTTTCCCCTTTCTTCCTCACACTCTCCTTTCTTTTTCTTATTTTCCAATTCTTTTTTACTCACTTTATTTTCCTCATTCTTTTCTCCCTCAATTTCTTTTTCTTTCTGACTTACTTCTCTACCAACATATTTCCTAATCCCTTGTCACAATAGCCTTGCAATCTTCCTTTCGATTAGTTTGGGTGTTAGCATAGAAATTTTGACCAGCTTGCTCCGCTAGTTGCTTGGCCAGTTGACGAACTTGCATCTCTAAATTCTTGATAGAGGCCTCAGTATTCTTTTGATTTGAAATTGACACCTGCATAAATTGGTTCAAGGTTTCCTCTAATTTAGAGGTCCGATCTTGCTGCACTTGTTGTTGGGGCTTGTTGTTGCTAATGAAGAGGTGGATTCCTATTAAAGGGACTGGTATCTTGTCACCATCCAAAGCTAGGATGATTCCTCCCCCCTTGATTGTAAGTGTTGGAATATGGATTATTGCCTTACCTCCCATAGTTCCCTACATAATTAACTTCTTCTTGTTGATTGGGGGTAAAAGTAGGCTCACAATGATCGTTCAGATGGTCTCCTCCACAAAAGTCACACTTTATAACTTGATGATGTTGAACCAAAGTACTCTGCATGGACTTAAGCTACTGGGGAAGTTGAGCAATTTGTTTGGTGATAGCTTCAATCTGTTGAGTCAATAGCTTATTCTGGGCTAGGATAGCACTTTGAGAATTTAGCTCCAAGACTCCCATTTCTCTTTTTATTGTTGATCCTCCTCTATCATGCTAGATCAAACAGTGATTAGAGGCCATAACTTCAATTAGTGTCAGTGCTTCATCTGTCATCTTTATGTTCATTTTTTCACCTGTTGAGGCATCTAACATCAACTTATCATGTGGTCTTAACCCATTATAGAAAGTTTGCATTTAGGTAAGATCATCAAAGCCATGTCTTGGACAGGTTCTAAGCGAATGCTTGAATCTCTCCCAAGCATCACAAAGCGATTCTCCTTCCTTCTAAGCAAAGGTGGTTATGTTGGTTCTTGCCTACAAATATCTTGAATGAGGAAAGAATCTTTGCAGAAATTTCTTCTCCACATCATCCTATTCTATTAGACTTTGGTTTGGATAAGATTGAAGCCAAGCTTTAGCTTTACCTATGACTAAGAAAGGGAAAGTTCAAAGGCGGATGGCTTCATCTAACACACCGTTAATCTTCACAGTGTCACACAATTCATAGAAGGTAGAAAGGTGTGCAATGGGATCTTCATGGTCGATGCCAGCAAGCTGATTTTGTTGCACAAGATTTTGTAACGCTAGCTTTAATTCGATGTGATTGGCTATGATTTGGGGTTGCACTATACTAGAATAGTGCCTTGGCCCCTGAGTGTAGCTGTAATCTCCAAGTGTTCTCTTGGGTGGCTGTTTTCCTTCGTCAGCCATATCTTCTTGCCTTCATGTTTGATTTGAAAGAAAAACTAAAGAGGGTAAAGGATTTTTTTGTGGACTCCTTTGTTTGGCTAACTCTTTTTTCTTCTTAGCCTTACTATTAGCTCTCCGAGTAGTCTTTTCAATTTTTAGTCGAAGAGTAGTTGATCCGCTAGAGTTTTATGTCACATACAAAAGAAATAGGCAAACTAGAACCAAGGCGTTAGTACACAAAGGAAAATAATGTAATATAACAAGAGAAACAGATTAAAGAATAAAAGAATGAAATCTAAGAGAATAACAAATGTGTAAATGCCTAGTATCAGGACGCAAGTCCCCAGTAACGGTGCCAGAAAACTTGTTAACCTATTAGCAAGTGTACCAATAGTACAAGTAAACAGTGATGAATATGATTATTGTTTCCCAAAGGACTTGATCAATACTAGGCATTTACGGTATTTGTTGTACCAAGAAAGGTATTTGAGATAAAATTTAAGACTTTGTTTCCTTAGAGAATTTTACCGAACATGTGGAATGCAGAAATAGAAATTGATAACAACAATTAAAAACGTTGGGGTTTGACTTTACTAAACCATCCTTTTACGCATACAAAGGTCAATTACTGAGTCAATGATTCATTCATTACCAAAATCATTCAAATATCTAATCCCTAATCCTTTAGAAGAATAGATCTAAATCAATTAGTTAAACTTACCAATTCCTTGATTAGCTTAGCTAACTAACTTGTTTTAAGAACAAAGTTTAGAAAAGGCTAATGACATGTGTTCCATTCCTAGATACACGATTCATTAGGTGTTTACTCCAGATTTGTGAAACAAAATTATTTTCCAACAAATCCAAACACTAAAAATCATATTATGGGAGATCAAGCCACAATAACCTTTAAGAGCAGAAGCAAAACACAAATGAATGAAACATAAACTTCCAATAAATGACTTAAGAAGTATACATGAAAGCAGGTTCAGTACATCAAACCCTAACTAAGGTAAATTTAGCTACTCATGGTGTCAAAGAGTAGCCAGAAGGAGATGAGGAAAGTAGATCAGAACTCCATGGAGTGCTTTCCAGCTTAATCCAAGGCTTCCAACTGGCAGGAGACAATGCTCTTTGTTCGCAGACAGAGAATCTTCTTTTTTTCAAAAGAACCCACCATTTTCCTAATGCCACTTCGCAAGTCATTAAATGAGCTGGCCCAATTCGTTGAGCGAAGGCCACTCTTGCTCTACGAATACCCAAATTTTATGATTCCAAGGCGCTTATTTCGCTCAACCAGATATACTCTCGCTGAGTGAATCTATCACCTATAGATTCTCCTCTTCTCTGGAACTCATAAATTTGCTAAGCGAAAATCATGCTCGCTTAGCAACCCCTTCTTGATGTACACTGTTTTGGCAGCTCCAATCCCAGTCCTTCAAATCCTACAAAAATAAGCTGAGATCAAAGGTCAAGTTTTCAAAAGTCAAGGCATCCATCCACTGACATACTCTATTTACATTTAACTAAAATTATGGTCAATTAAAGTCTTAAGTAAGGGTAAATGAGTTTCCAGAACACAAATACACACCTAAAAGGTGTGTTAAAATGCCATTTATCAGTGATCCCTACAATGTCTTCCAATCTGATCTTAGACTTCTGCGCTTGCCAAATTACACCTTTGCCTCTTTTTTTAAAAGATTAAGATAGCCACCAAAAGAATATCTTCCTTCCTACTTGTGTACTAGGTCCTGGCCCCCTATCCTATAGTCACGAATAAAAATGAATCCCCTCTTCTATTTCCCTGCCAGCCACCAATCCATAGGTTTCCAAGAATTGAGCATTTGAGTGTTATGTGCCTCACTACCAACTGCCCCAACTGCCCTCACCCAGAAAGATTACCAAAATCCTATCCTTTCATGTCAAGACAGCCATTTGAATCAAATTATCCACTTCCTGATATACACCAAAATACTCCACAATACATGTGTATGCCATTAGTTAAATGAGAAACTCTAATTTATTATTCAGTCACCCCTTATAACTATCCTACCTAACCTTTTAGGTACATACCAACATAACTAGAAAATGATGAGACACACAAACATAAACCTTTAATTCCTAATATTAATGATCTGCTGGTATGATTTCTTACTTAGAAAACTATCAATCATTTTGATTATTAACTTTGGTACAGGCTAGTCAATTTAATCCTTTATTCAATTGTACATTAATCAATTTAATGTCTATATACATTATTTTTCTCACTCTAAAAGGACATAAATGGATACAAATCTAAAATATGTAAGAAACCATAGAATTCTACTTGCATAGATAGTCAATTCTTAAAACAAGGGATCAATTAATAATAACAATAACAAATATTTGGCATGTGGATATTTCTGGGGATGATATCCCCCGATGACTAGTTAGGGTTACCCAATTTTGCCAATACCACTACTGTAGAAAACACTTTTTAAATTGATTAAAACAAGCTTTTTAAATTGGTTTTACAACTTATTTAAATACAACCGATATATAAAGTATTATCATTCTAAACCGTAAGTCCAATCGATTTAAAAAAAACTTTTTAAATTGGTTCATTGGGCAACCGATTTTAAAAGCTAGCCCTTTAAATCGGTTCTAGATTGAACCGATTTAAAAATTAAAAAGATACGCTTTTTAAATTGGTTCTATCCAAAACCAATTTAAAAAGCTAGCTTTTTAAATCAGTTGCCCAATGAACTGATTTAAAAAGTGTACTTTTTAAATCAGTTAATGCACAACTGATTTAAAAAGTGTATTTTTTTTAAATAATCTCCTTCTTTATTCATACAACCAGACCCTGTTGCTATGAAATAGATATCACAGAAACAGTCAGTATATTAACATATTCATTTATAACTTACATTAACTAACAAAACTTCATAATATACTTTGAAACATATAAAATAAAAAACTACTATTCTTTTGTCTATCTAAAGTCATTCTAAACAAACTATCTATTACTTATTTCAAGGAAAAATGTTGCCCAACATCGACAGATGTCTAGCAAGTCCTCATGTGAGAATGGTTTCCTATCAATGAATAACTGCAACATAAAAAACATAAGATAAATCATTAGCCAATCAACTATAAAAACTATAAGTATTCTTGTAATTAGATAAAAATTATATTACCTCGTCCCATAAATCCACAATATCTGCTGAAACTATGGTCAACATATGTTTCATTACATAATATCCACACTCATAGCTCCCTACTTGTTTGTTAGCCTACCAATGAGAATTTTTTTTAGAAATGAGTTGTAGAAACTATTAGAAATTGTAATTGAATATGCAGCTATAAATTACTTACATATGGGAAAAACCAACTAGGCTTCCTTCATAGTGACACGTGCCTATCGGCCAATGTTTGATATCCAATCATGACTCTAATTAAAAAATTGATATGCAAAATATGTTATAAGTTTCAAAATTATAATATAAAGCATGAATGAAATATATTATAAATAAAAACTTATCTTTCTATTAGTTGTTTCAATTCTTTATTGGGCTTCTTGTGCAACAAACACAACAAGGCCACAACATTGTCCCTAGGACAAATAATTAGCAATTGTCAATGCGAGCTGTATTGGAAAAAGAATATACGTGACAAAATTCAAATATCATTTTAAATTATTTGGGTGAGAAATAACTTGTGCTTACCAATGCAAGTACAGTGGTAGGTAACATCGTTTTTGTCCATTATACATCCAATCTGAATGTAGGCTTGAGAATCTTCATCCTTATTCCCTATCTTCTGAATAGGGAACGAGTTAATAAATCTATATACATTTTCTCGGCCCTTTGAGAGACAAAGACAATGCATGTACGTAAAATATACAAATGAATGTTAATTATAATAATGAGATGCTTATTTCAAAGATTTTGAAAAAAAAAAAAACTTACAGCAACCATAATTGTAGAACTAAGATATTTAGCATGTCATTGCCAGTATATATTTCCAATACATCCTTCTGGGTGATCCACAGGTCAACATCACTAGGTCTACCAAGGAATGTCGGTTCCCAATCTATTTGTACAACATCTATCCCCATACTAGATGCCACTTGCCACAAGCATGTTATTAGATCAACTTGAAGTTTTGATTTTTTAGGTGGAACATCTTTATTAGACGGTTGAACATCCTATAAAAAGGTAAATATAAAATAAAGCTGTAAAATACAATCAAGTTATTTCAACTTGTAATTAGAGAAAAAAATAACTTAAGATGAAATTTGAATATACCTTGGCTGATGTGACCTTTATAAGTCGTCTCGGCCATTGAATGAATTGTTTAGGAGCCTGTCCCACAGTCTGAGCCTCCTCGATAAGCATAGGGACTTCAGCATATGCATCCCATATTTCTTCAACCACCACCTTGGCCATATTATCCTCAACGGTCCTGTGGTGTATGGTAGGTCTCAAATTATATACTCTCCTAAAGGCTATTGAACGAACAGGCTCTCCATCAACATATAACTCACACTGCTGATGGATATCAGTGTCAGTCTCCTCCCCAGAAGGATCAGTAGCATCACAACTTCCCTTTGTACTGATATGTACAAGAGTATGAGCTTGTTCTGGCTAGACATTTGTATTTGGTTGTGAAAGACCTAAAGATTCCAACTCCTCTATAATCTCCCATCTCAAGTGCTCTTTAAGATCATTCTAATTTCCTGCTTGATTCACTCCATCTTTTCCCTAGTGACAATTCCTGAGGTGGGCCCACTACGTGAAGGTGGTCCAAAGCAGTAATCATGAACGCCAACACCTTGTCCAACAGCACGAACCCTACCAGGGTGCTCTAGTCTCCCAATAGTAGTAGTTAATATATCTTCACGTCCATGAGGAACAAATGTTCCCTGTGAGGTCTGCTCAACTAGTGAATCCTGCAACATATAATTCAAGAAATATGTAAGAAATATAACGTAGCAAGTTATAATTACAATTTGAACTCAAAAATTACTTACAATCTTTTCAGCAACAACATGTGTCTCCTCAAATATATATCCCATCATTTTTAGCATGCAGGCCACCTTCCATTTATCCCATCATTGCGGTGGTGATGGAGGAGCAATATCTATAGCAAAACCAAATGCTAATGCTTCCAGTTAACGTTGTCTCGCCTTCTCTGTTATCATCTTTTACTCAAGCAACTTATACCCCCTATGAGGCAATCGGTGGGGGTGCACATTCTTTGATGCAATCATTTGTCCCTTCCTATGAATAATAAGACGTTGTTAAATTGAATAAAAATTAATCAAATGTTGTATGATTAAAAAAATATGTTTCCATTTAGAAACCTAGAAGGCAGGATCTTCTCGGTTTTTAACAAACTTTGCCCACATCTCTTCATCCAAAAATGCATACTTCTCACAAGGAGAAGTGTCTTTCAATTTTCCATATATGTATCTCGTGGTGAGTTGTGTCTTAAATGCCCTCCAACGCTCAGCTGCAAATGATAGCAATTTCTTTTTCAACATGGCATTATGTGGATCATAAGTTAACTACAAAATAAAATTAAATAGTTAATGTGTGATAATAATATGGTTAAATATAATTTATTCATTTGAGGTTGTAAAAGTAAACTACCGTGATAGTTTGCCAAATTTGTTTCTTCACACTCTCCTCTACATGGTTCTAATCCTCATAAAGGATAAAGACCTTACTCCGAGCAAGGACGCCCACAAAACTAATGAATTTTGTGGCTTTTTCTCCCTCAGGTGCCCCACTCAGCATGTCAAACTGAACTGGTATCAAATGGTCACCAGCCCGACTGAGTGTTAGTTCCTTTAGGCGTGTACCTCGTCTACCCTTTTTTTTATAGACTTATAAGATGGGTTACTAGAAAAATCAACCATGTGCCTATATAGAAAAGGATAAAAAAAACACATGTCAGTACCATCATTCACAAAATTTGCAATTTTCAAAGATAAATATAACGATAAAAAAAATAAACAATAAAATAAAAAATAACGTCAGTAAGAATATACAATAACATAGACATAAATAAGTTACTAACATTGTCAAGTATAAATGTTTTCCCATATTCCTTCGTGATGATCATCACGTGTGGCATGTACATCATCCACTTCATTTTCATCAATAAAAGTGGGCATCCGTGTTAAGAAAGAAGAAATCTCAAAAAGATCAACATTCAAATCTTCTTTTTCATCACTAGCATGCACACTTCTTCTTTGGAGAACCACTGACCATCTCTTGTTAGAAGGATCACTAACATAAAAAACTTGTTTTGCTTGGTATGCCATAATGAAAGGCTTTTCCTTGTAACCTACCTTGCTAAAATCCACCAATGTGAACCCTAATTCATCGGTTTGCACATCGGTGTTACTGTCAACCCATTTATATTTAAAAACAAGCACTCTGAATTTTGTGTAGTCAAGCTCCTATATCTCTTCAATAACTCCAAAGTAACATATGGATGCCATAACCGGGTTTTTATCTTTTGAACTAGGGAAGTGCATGGACTCAGCCACAACTATAACCCCATTGTTTTGCAGTACTCTTCTCATCCAACGACTTTGTATAGAAGGAAAACTTGTTGATATTGTATCCAATCCAACATATGACATCAAAGTTAGGTCCATGTGCTATCTATTTTAATGTGTCAAAAGCATTGTCATCATTCAAAACTTGTTCTTATCTCCAACTGGCATAATATAATAGCAGCTTCATTTTCCAACTCATCCAACTTCATAGGGTCAATGACTTTGCTGCATATAGCATTGAAGAATAAGCACAGTCGTATAATGATATGTCTAACTTTTTTAGGCAATCTGTCACGAATAGCCTCTGGTAGGAGTTGTTGCATCAAGACGTGGCAATCATGTGACTTTAATCCAACTAATTTGAGATCTTTTAGTGACACAAGGCTCTTGATATTTGAAGAGTATCCTTGTGGCACCTTCACGCCCTGTAGACACTTACAGAAACTTGTTTTCTCTTTTCTTGACAAGGTATGACATGTTGAGGGCAAATATGTGCGCTTACCCACTAACTGTGGACCTAACTAGAGGCATATACCCATCTCAACCAGATCTTGACGAGCATTCAAACCAACTTTTGTCTTGCCTTTAATGTTCAAAAGAATGTTGATTACACTGTTACATACATTTTTCTCAACTTGCATGACATCTAGACAATGTCTAACATCTAGATTGCATCAGTATAGAAGATCAAAGAATATCGACCTCTTCTTCCACAAGTTTTTCTCGGTAGCTTTCTTTTGGGTCTTTCTAAATTCGACGTTGATGTCCTTCACCCGTTCATAAACCTGTTCACCAGTTAAAATAGGTGGTGCAATACCATCCTCCTGACATCCATTAAAAGCTTTTTTAAGTCTACAATATAGGTGATTAGGCTTGAGAAATTTTCAATGCCCAGTGTAAATTACTTTTTTCCATGTTTAAGTTGTACGTAGCATGTGTCTTCTTCACAGATAGGGTAAGCATTATGCCCCTTGACACTATATCCGCTCAAGTTTCCATATGCTGGAAAGTCATTGATGGTACAGAATAACATTGCACGCAACATGAAATTTTTACAACGATACCTGTCATACATATCAACACTTCATCCCACAGCATTCTCAAATTTTTAATCAAGAGACATAAGTAGACATCTATGTCATTTTCTAGTTGTCTTGGGCTCGCAATCATCATAGATAACATAATATATTTTTGCTTCATGCACAACTAAGGAGGCGGATTGTAAATAACTAGGAGAATAAGCCATGCAGTGTGCTTACTAGATAAGTTACCATAAGGATTCATTGCATTCATAGCAAGTCCAAGCCTAAGGTTTCTTGCCTCACTCCCAAAGACTGGAAACAAATGATAAATTTTCTTCCATTGCAGAGAATTAGCAAGATGGTTGTCCATCACATTTTCTCCCATCTACATGCCACGTAAGGTTCTTCGCATTGTCTACATTGGTAAATAATCGCTTAAACCTTGGAATTATTGGAAGATACCATAACACCTTCGTAGGGGGACATTCCATTATGCTTTCATTAGTATTACAATCATCACCCTTCACTTTATATCGTGATACCCCAAACCTGGGACACTTATGCAACTCTTTTCTATACAATATGCAATCATTAGGACACGCATGTATTTTCTTGTATTCTAATCCCATCGGACACAACACCTTCTTTGCCTCATAGTTACGTCTCGGCAACGTGTTACCTTCTGGAAGCATTTCGTTCAACAACTCAAGCAATTCGGTGAAACTTTTATCATTCCACCCATTTTTTGCCTTGACATTCACCAATCTTAACATCGCTGACAACCGTGTGAATTTAGTGCACCCCAGATATAGAGGTTTATCCGCATCACTGCACAAAGTGTCGTACACATAAGCTCCCTGAAAGACTCTGGTCCAATATTACGGATCATGTCCTCTAGTCGATCGTCCATAGGTATATTAACTTGCTCTATTTCAGACATACTTGGCATGTCCAACAATTCACCATGCCATGTCCATGTTGTATAACTCTTGCAAAACTCATCACAAAGGAGATACTTCCGTATTTGCTCAAGTTGCAGTTGTCTCTCATTCAAACAATTAGCACAAGGACAATAAAAGAACCCACTACTATCAAGAAGATTTTTTCCAACAAATTGGATAAACTCTTCCACTCCATTCTCATACTCATCAGTTGTGCGTCTAGAATTAATCTAACTACGATCCATAACTTCCTTCTGTGATCCACAAACCATATCTTAATGCATGTAAATCTCACCTTTTATACAAGGTGTGGTCTTATCCTATTCAAAATTCATTTTTTTAAAACTTGATCAATACATACAGGTTTAGTCTCATATCTTAAATTTGATAAAATTTTGGTAGCATTTCGCAATGGTCTCAAAGTACATGAAATGAAAGTGGTGACATTAAGTTCACCACAATCAAGTATGCACCTGAAGACACAACACGAAATGCACTAAACCAAAATTTAATCAAATTTAAGACAAGACTTAACCACTACGTTTTAATAAAGTATAAAAAATGAATCTTTCCAAACTGTCCAACCGAACAATTCAAGATTCAATACAACAATTACCACTTTAATCATTGTATTGAATCTCAAATGGGAAACTAAGGTTCGCTTGTAATGCATAAATTCAATAAAAAAAAAAACAACACACAATTAAACACACAACATAATGCATACAATTTATACAAAAATTTCAACAGAGTTTCCTCTGTATTTTGGTACTTTCCCAGAGATTTGTTTACAAGTATTGAATAACAATACCAAATGTTAACTTGTTAAACAATCCAATCCACAACAAATCTAATACTTAAGAGTTCATAAATCTCATAAAAAATGGACAAAGTTTCCTTTGTTTTTGGCACTATCCATCATATCTCACAAAGGGTATGGTCAACAACACAAAGGTATGAATTACCAATCAATATTCCACTCCCCCTTTTTTGCTCACTTTATCTTAAGAATATATGGTAGCATTTTAACCATTTCAATTCTCCTTTTTTTGCTCACTTTATCTTAAGAATGTATCTTAGAATATAAGTTGTCTTACCTTATTGTCTTTTAATTTCCTAACTAGTTCCTAATCTACTAATTCTTTGATTCTTGTAATCCATTAATTCTAGAGCTTTTGGTTTAAAACAAAATATAGTTACATTATATTTGGTGACAATTAATTAAATCCTAACATATAGTTAAATTAATTTCTTATTTTTATTCTTTTTCATTACTTAGCAACTTCAAGGTAATTAAGTACTAGCTAAAATAATCAACTTCAATTAATTCTACCTTATGTCATCTAATTCTCAACACTTAAAATTCTTATTACATATTCATATAAGTTAATAACTAACTTAAATAATTTAGGCAATTAATTCCATGTAACAACATATTCAAGCATATTAATTCCATGTAACAACATAATTAACATAACCATATTCAAGCACAACCTTTGGCAATTAATTCCATGTAACAACATAATTAACATAAATAATTAACTTCAAATTAATATTAAAAATTTAATAACCATATTCACACACTTTCCCAAGGGGCAGAATCAAAAAACCAATGCAAACCATAATGAACCAAATCAACAATCACTAACCCACAAGTGTGCTTCGAGTTGTTCACAGCGTACACAAAGTTAGCTTCCCCTTCTCACAGAGTGCGCGACCTCCAACTGCAGCAATGGAGCACCTTGCGTGACCTCCAACAACAGCAATGGAGCCCCTTACGCGACCTCCAACCACAGCAAAGTCTGCCTCTTGCGCAAGCACCAACCACAACAAAGTTCACACCTTGCGCCGTCTCCAACAACACCAATGGGAGGCTCTTGTAGAGCTCTAATAACAAAATGGCTCTTCTGTGACGAGCTCTAACCGGCGACAGTAATGGGCACTAAAAAGTGGAGATGGGTGGAAAATGGGGTAGAAGAAAGTGGTGGATGGGCTTCGAAAATGGCTAAAGGAAATGGACAAGCAAGGAAGACTTCAAGGAAAAGATATTTGGAAAGGAGGAAATGAAGGTGTGGAAGCGCGCAAAGTGCAGAAAAAGGCACTTTTTAAATCGGTTCAAATGGGAATCGATTTAAAATTTGAACCAATTTAAAAAGTGATTCAGCTTGAACCGATTTAAAAAGAGGCCTTTTTAAATCGGTTCCCAGCTGCATCGATTTAAAAAGTTGGTTCATCTAAACCGATTTAAAAAGTTGGCAGGGACTATATTCTAAATTTAAAAATACGTTTTTAGACCAGTTAAATGTCAATCGATTTAAAAAAGTTTGATCAAATTTCAAAAATGTCACCGCGTTCGTATTTTAAATCGGTTCATTTTGAATCGAGTTAAATTCCTGCTTTAAAAATCATTTTCTACAGTAGTGTACGCTCTGGGTTCATGGGATTAGCATGGCCATTGTAGTTTCCCAACCACATACCATTCCCAAGGCTACGATTAGACAATCCATCACGGCCTTCACCAGCCAAGTTCCTACATACTTTCCTTCATCACATTACTCAAATGTTATGATGCATGGTCACATACAATGCTTACACCTTTTTCATAGGCTTTTATCATGAGACATTAACATAAGTTCATATCACACTCAATTTTCTCTAGGTAAATAACAATCACAAAGTATAAACTCTCAATAAGGTATCAAAAAGAAGCAACAATAAGTTAAAGATCGTAAAAAGGAGTTCACAGGTGCAAAAACGAGCAAGGAAGAGACTCAAACATGCATTTTGGGGTAACTAAGGTTGGCACGCTCGGTGGGATAGGAAAGGCCTCCCGGTGGGTCACGGCTGGACTAACCCCGCCTGATGGGTTGTGTATCGTACAGTCGCTCGGCGCCAACACAGAGTCCAATTTTCGAAAAAAAATCACCCAGCGATTTTCCAACCTTGCTGGGCAGGTCTGAGGTTCATATTCTAATTTGTTCTTCATATTGTCTTTGGCTTCTAAACGTTCCAAAATAAATAATTAAATTCTCAATCATTTTTTCTACCTTGATAATTAGTCAATCTAATCTATAAACTCCCCACTCACTCACAATCCCTCAAAACCCATTAAATCCCTAACTTAGGCACAAAGAAGGGAGAAAAGGTAAATAGATAAACAAATCACAACATAAAGGGCAAGGAAGGACACGGGGGAGAGCACTCACCTTTAGGGACACGCAAAGCTAAGTTTTAGGGCTTGGGTTCTTCGGTTTCTATTCCTTCTTTATCCCCTTCTTTTAATATAAGGGTGAGTATGTGGCTTAGTGGGCTTTAGTCTCCTATTGGGCCTTAGATACTCTTTTAGGTTTTATAATAACATTTCTACTAATTTCTAATACTAGGGTATCAATAACAATAACAATAATGATAACAACAATAATAATAATAACAATAAATATAATGACAACAACACAACTAGGGATGTCAAAAATACCCGTACCCGCGGATATCCGCGGATAAAATCCGCTACGGGTAGAAAATGGATACTTTAAATGGATACCCGCGGATATTCTAAACGGGTATACCCGCTACCCGTTTATTAACGGGGCGGGTACGGATATCATGGTATCCATACCCGCGGATACCCGCTACCCGCAATTATATATTTACTTAAATACCCTTACATATTAATATAGATAAAATTACATAAATTTATTCAAAATTTTCAAAAAAATTGTTAATTACGAGAGAAATCTTATACAATTATATTACAAGAGAAAAAGAACATAAATTTGTGAGCATTTAAACTATATTCTTTTTAGAAAAATTGTTAGAATAATTAAAATTTATGTTTAAAGTGATTATTTTAAATTATAACTCTTTAATTTATAAATTTAAATTTATAAATTCAAAGTGAAATTTGCAACACTTTATAATTATCTACAACACATAAAATAAATTTGTTATTTTTTTTTTATTTTTTATTTTTTAAAATATCCGCGGATATCCACGGATACCCGCGGATATTTTTAATATCCGCGGGTATCCGCTTAACGGATACCCGCGCAGGTAATGGGGCGGGTATGGGTATAAGTTTTAACAGGCGGGGCGAGTAGCGGGTAGCTACTACCCGTACCCGCCCCGCCCCATTTACATCCCTAAACACAACACAATAATAATAATAATAAGAGATATGATAATAATATAATAATAACAATAACTCTTAAGTGTCTTTTATCTAATAATACATGAGAAGGGTCCTACTAAGAGCTATCTTGTGGTTTATTCCTAGTACCCTGAAATTTGGGGTGTTACAACTGCATCTCCCTTAAAAGATTTTTGACCTAAAAAATCAAGGCCTAAGAACACGTTCATTATTGCTCACCTACTCATCTTTTTCAATCCTTTAAGATTCATCCATCTAACTACCTCTTAAACAATTTCAACTTTAAACGGTTTATGATTCTTCCTTAACTTTTTCCTAGGAAAATTTCTACTCTCTCGATCAAAAGAGTTTCCATAAAACTTCATCTCGCACTTAAACTAGTTTAGGTAATCATATGGATAAATGGGTTATATCTGGGTAGGCACTTACCATCATCTCTTCGTCCTTGTCCAGGCTTAATCCTTAAATGCAACTCTAGGATTAAGTGGTTCTCAGTTAGGGCATCTGTTTAAAGAGATATGCGATGGTTGGAAATTCCTTCTTAGTTCGTCAAGCTTCTTCTAGAGGTAACTCCCCTAAGCCTCTGTCTAGTAGGTATGATACTTAGGAATCTGTTCTTATAGGTCTTTGTTAGGTGTAGCTCACAAGGTTCCCTCTAGATGGTCACTCTAATCCATTGTCAATCAGGTCACTTATGGATTAGGATTTGTAAATGTCATTATTGATCCAACTTTAGAGGTACTCAAGGGTTTCCTATTCATAGGATTTATTGCTACATTGGTTTACCTTTGATAACATTTTTCTTGTAAGATATAAGCTACTTGAAACCTAGGTCGCTATTCTCCTAAGACAATTTCACTCTAACCCACGTTCCCAGGGCACAAATAGACACTTAACTATCTCTTACTAAGCCCTTAACAATACAAAAAAACATAAAAGCAAGTGGAAGCAACTAAGCAGGACATCACAACATCACATATTTTGCATACATTGGACATATACATCATTAGCATTTATCCTTATAAGTCATGCAATGACACATGTAAACATGTATTCATACTTTAATCTCAGGGCCATTAGCACAAATGTGCTTCATGAAGAATAGTCGTGCATCAAACCTAAGATGTTAAACTTAAACTCAGCATACAATATCAACACCCCTATCTCTCACCCCCAAATCATGTGAATTATTCAACTCTCTAGTTAAATTAGACCAATTATATCCATGCAAGGCATCAAGAGAAAAGAAAGTAATCAATTATTGTAGTTAACCAAAATATAATACAACACCAAGGCAAAATATATATGGGGAGTGGGAATGCATGCAAGCGGATACATTCATTTTACATCTACCATTTAGTAAACAAACACACATCTCATGTTTTAACAAATAGAAAAGGCACATATAACAATCAAAGGAAATTCTAAATACAAAGCAACATAACTTGGCTGGTCTAGCACAAACCACACCAAGTACAACAACATTCCCACTTAAGGGTCATCACATCAATCAGCAAAAACATGCACCAAAACAACCAATATCTATACACACAAGCATTTAAGTAAAGACAAGGAGTTTGGAAACAACTCCCCATCCTTCGCATAACAAGAAAAAGGAACATATTATCCCTGGGGCATGCAAATAACCAAAAGGTCTATCACTTGGGGAACACTTACCTAGGGTAAGCTTGTCATCCTTGTTGGTTTTTCTAATACTTGGAATGAAGGCCCACTATAACTAAGGGTATAGGGTTGACCATTTCTTCCTTCTTAGAGCTAAGACATTCCTTGATACTAGCAGGACACTTAGGTTAAGCAAACACACTCACTCATGATTTTACGACACTTGAGACATCCTTTTGTTTTAGGACTCTTTTACATCTGGAGTCTCTTATTTTTCTTTGGTTCCTCGAGTTGGTGAAGTCCTAAACATTTTCTCTTCCTATTGTCACGCTTTAGTTGCACACTTCTAACTTCCTTTTATGATTTCGCTCCACCTAAGAGGTGCCTCTCTAAAAATACTATCTTAAATTTTCCCACTTATGAGTTGGGCACTTTAACCATTCAGCCATGGATGCTTAACGGGAATCCTCGTACATGGTGAATAACCAAATTCCAATTGAAGTGAAATCTTTTGAATAAATCAATGCAATTTAGGAGGATTTGATGAAAAGACATCAATTCAAATCCTGGATTTTCAAATTGAGAGAGATATTGAGAGAAGAGAAATCAAGAATTCTTGCTATTTCTTAGACTCATGGACCCAATTTAATTCAGTAGAATTTTTCATTCATATTTTTTTTCCATTAAGAGAGTTTAATAACTTGATTATTTTTAGATAATAGTAGATAGAAACAACGCTCACAAGGAGTCCTATTGAAACCAAGAAATATAAGCCTGCCTGCCATCCATACTAGAATAAATGAAGTTTTTTGAAAAAAACCTGCTAGTGGAGGAAGACCTCCTAAGGATAAGAGACATAGGGCTAAAGAGAGAGCCAAAAAAGGATTTTTTTGTGTATAATCCTACATAATCTCGAATGTTATCAGTTCCAATACGTAGACCAAATGATACAATATAAGCAAAAGTTCCTAGATTCATGGAGATATAGAACAGCATAAAGCTATTATAATAATAAAGTAAAAAATGAGTAGGTATTAAAAATAAATGATAATAAAATAAATATAATAAATAATATTAATAAAAAAAACACCTATTTGGGGGTAATGTATTCATAAGTCCAATTACTTCATTTAGTGACTATTCTTTTGCTTTTTCCTATATTCTATCTTTTATCTTTATACATTTTTTCATTTTGTTTTGAAGATCAATGAAAAGTTCATTTATTTTTTTGGCTATAGAAAACTACATTCTATATAAACAACAACAAATAAAAAATTAGTTATGAATATAACAAAAAAGCGGGGGAAAGGTAGGATAAAAGATAAAAGAGTTTTATAAATCTATATACAAGTTATCCACACCCCTTTTTTATTTCATTAATTGAATTTTGTTTGTTGATTAATTTAGTGGGGTTATAGTCTCGAAGGAATGGTGGGTGACTCATTCAAGTTTCAACAAATCTTGAATTCCAAGTTCTCTATTGTTGGTTTTCTTCGTCTACTCTCTAACCTTTCTAAGGTTCCTTATTTAGAGTTAGGTTGGCTAAGTGAGCTTACTACTAGGGAATTCAAGGGTGACTGCCCTTAGACTCGATTTTTACTTGGCATTCTTCCCACCTGCATTGCACGAAGTATTGAGGTGGCCAGTCTCAATATTCCATGACAAGGTAGTTATGATTTATGGCATAGCAAACAACCAAAAACACTTGGTGTAATTCAAACAATTTCGAACAATTTCTCAAAGCACACATAAGAAACATAGAAGACACATAACACACAGGTCGAAAAGATCGACTTGCTCTAATACTACTAATGTAACACCATAAAGGGTATTACCGTAACTAAGTCTAGATAAGGACAAAAAAAACTTAAAAATGTACAAACAACATGCAGATGCTACTCATAAATATAATTAGATTTTATATAGTAATAATATAATTAAAAAAAACGTACATGCCTAATACAACTCATCTATCACCCGAAGGTGTCGTACAAAATGTAAAGAGGAATACAAAAATACAACGTAAACTAGGCTACATCTTCTTGCACGTGACTCAAAGCTCTATCTGCACACGTCTTCACCTATATTCTGAAAAAGAGGAAACTTAAAGAAGTGAGACATAATGTCTCAATGAGTGCTTTAAAGACTCTACAGCTAGGTCAAACTCTTCTACTTGGACAACCTTCATCACTTATCTCTCATGGTTTTAGTCTTAGTAGGTCTTTCATAATTCTCAATACCTATGGTTGGGTCTACATATTTCAATAGTCAATACTTCCTATTAACTCCTCTCTCATTCTCACAACTGTTATACAAGCTTATTATCTCATTCTCAACCTAAGAACTTATACTTTCTTACCCAAAACCCTCTCTAGTATTTAAACCCTTCATGTTTATATTTTACTCTTCTTCCTTTTGATATTTAAAGTTATCCTCTAGGTGTGACACCTAATCACATTGACACTTATTCCCACAATTTATTAGGTTTATTTTTAATTAAATTGAGAGAGATTTTTTTTAACTTTAATTATGAAAAAAAAATTCGATGTAATTCCGGAATTATAAAATGACATGTTTAAGGTAGATGTAAACATCATACAACGATAAACATACATCACTGTTATCAATATAATTACCTTAAGCCTTGTTATAGAATAAATATATGACCAGAGAAATAAATAATTATCGTTCAAAAAGGACCTAAGTCAGAACAGTGACTATACACAATCTCACCTTTATCCTAGAACAGAACATAAAGTGTATACAACAGTTACGATAATTCTTCTATAGTGTCACCTTCCTTTGAATTCTTCCCAGTCTCAGCACCGTCGACGTTAGCATCCTTTATTTTCATAATATGTCACGAACACATATACAGATTAAAGAAACATAAAGAAAGAAACAAAGCAAAGGAGTGAGGATATATATAACCTCAAATCATTTGCACAAAAAGTTTGTAGGACCAACCTACAACCTATAAAGCAAACACGTTGTTGGCAAACAAATGCAATGGGGAACCTAGGATCTAACCTAAGTTATCATGAAACAACCCAAACTTTCACAATATGTATGGATCCATACCCCCGCTAATGATTATCATCAATCATCATCTATCCTGGGAAGTGACTGGGAGCTCATATCCCCCTCATCATCATCATTTTTTCCCGAGAAACGAGTGCGCAGCTCCTTAAAGGGTATACACTACACCAATTCCGGTGATGCTGAGCAAGTGTCAGGATTATCAAGTCGGTTACGTGATTGTCCTGACATCCAGGGTGCTACCTTGACCATAGGACTCTCACAACTCGATATTGGTACCCTCTAGAACTTATCAGTGGTCCCTGCCTTCATCTCGCAGTTGTACCAAACTGTAACTTCCTATTCCATAGGCACACATGCTTTCACAGCATGGTCCTCAATTCAATAGACTCATCATAGGCACACATGCCATCACTGCATGGTCCTCATTCATCAACTCAATTCATAACATCAATGCATGATGGATATTAAGTTACAATACTATTCTCCAAATCATTTGCCAGAATTTCAACTGTTAGTGACAGTTAATCAATTTATAGAGTAACACTTATCTCTGCACCAAATAATATTATAATATTCCAAACAATCATTTAACAATAGTAATCTACAAAATATTTGTTTGTTAATAAGACTATATTAATTTTCTTTTAAAATTTAATTTCTATAATTACTTACTTTTATTGTTGATAAATAAATATTAATGCTCAATTAAAATATATTTTTAAAAAAACGAAATATATACATATATTGAGACCAATTCTCTTCTTACTTAATTAATAATTCAATACTTAAATTTATTTTCAAAACTAATTTTATTCCTTTATTTAAGAAAAACAAAATTTATATTTATATAGTCTTATTTTTATAATTTGGTTTATAAAACTGTTTTTAGTTAAAAACATAATATATTTTTTATATTTTGAAACAGATTATAATACCCTTTTCCTTTTCTTAATAAAAAAACTTGTACATTATAACAATCAGATTTTTTAAATTTCCCTTAATGTTACTAGCATAAGTTGCAACAAATAATTTCTTTTTATCTAATTTTAGATTGTAATCTTTTAAATACCTTTATATAGATAATTTCTTCCTTATTTAATTTTATTAAGGCAGAATACTATATCTATATAGTTAGTGTTATTTTTTTTTTTTATCCTTTCTTCACGTTAAAAAAAATCATAGATTTACTAGTATAATAATAACTATATATTTTTCAACAATACTACTAGTATAATAACATCCAAATACTATAATTAGTATTTTATATCAAAACTTTTAATATTTTTTTTTCATTTTCTATTTACTTTAAATTTATCATAAAATCATTTTATAATTAATATTACAAATTTTTTTACTCCTATTTTACTAAATCTGGCCGTGAGCCATATCAACAAAATAAACTAGTTTTCAGTTAATATTAGTAAAAATAAACTTTTTAAAATATATATATTATGGGTAAAACAGTTGAAATGATTCAGATATAAAAATCGTAGTTTTATCCAAGTTTTAACCGTATAAATCATGCTTTTAACCAATTAAAATTACAAATCAACAATTTTAACCAATTGGATTAACATAATAATCAATAATAAATCAAACATCAACCAATAACACCAACAAACAACATATAAATCCATAATAATTACATATTAACACAAAACAAGTAAATAAATTAAATAGAAGATACAATAAATCTAAGAGATTTGGAGAAACAATCTCAATCCCACAAATTTTTTATCAAATGATAACAAAGAGGTTAATCCCCACTCTCCCACTTAACTTAAAGAGATCTTGATTGAGAGAGGAGAAGGATTTTGGAGAAGAAAACCACTAAGGGAGTAAGTCTCTTTCCTTCCAACTACCACCAAAGTGTGGCTTGGTGTCTGTTCGAGTGAGTAAGAAAATGAAAAGTGGGAGACGTACAGCAGAAAGGAAGAAGAAAGAGGATGAGAGTTTGTGGTAAAAGATAAGAATTTGTGTTTTTAAAATGTATTAAATTAAGTTTAAGTTAATTAAATTAAATGTAAATTGGCTTGATAAAATCCAATTGAAGACCCTAGAGTGCCACCTCCCCAAAACTGGCGTGGAAGGTAAGCAATAATTTATCGAATATTTTCCAATTATTTTTAAATATAAATTAGGTGTAAAATAGTTTAATTATATATTAATTAGAATAATTTAAATAGGGCTTTTATAAAATGGTTTTGGGCTTCCATGGGGCTGCAACGTCCAAGTCCAGTAAAACAGATTTTTATAAATATTTTTTTTTATAAAATTTTATTTATTATATAATCATTTTATGTAAAAATGCTAAATAATGGCTTAATAAATCATTTTTATATCAAATAATTTCCAAAAAATATCTAAAATTATATTTTATTATTTTAAGCATTTCTAAATTAAAAATTTAAGTTTAAATATTTCTATCTATTTTTATTATTTTTCTACCTTGTTAGCGTTTTACTAATTTTTAGGGATGTAACGAACATTTTATAACTTTCCAAGCTCAGATCCGAAAAAATTATTAAAATCTAAACTAAAGTATATTTGTTATTCTAAACGCAACTACGTACTCAAAATTTTTGAATTTCTACCCAAATGCTTAAAACAATTATTGAATAAATAAAAAAATGATAAGCAAAAATGAGGGTGTTACCCTAGGGGTCAAGTCTAAGGCTACAAACATTCTAATACTCTTGACACTCCCTTAACACTTACCTTATTACCCTCATTTTGTTCTCTCTTACTTGTTTTATATCTTTCTATTACGTCATGTGGGAATTCACTCTTTCTCTATCTCATTCACAACTATTATTATGCAACTAGAACTCTCATAACATTATCTTATGGTCTAGACTCTTACATATCCTTAAGGTAGCAAAGACAATCCTAATTACAAGCATACATTTATTTCACATTCTTTGCCTAGTAACTATACATACACCTCGTTTTGCTTCATCAAATAGGAATAACACACATGCATAATATGATCATATATATATAATCTTGACACTTCATCACGAGACACAATTACATTTTCATATGTGTACACATTACATCAATCGCTTATGAACAAAGTCACACAAACTTCACATAGTTACAACGTAACATACTTCAACATATCACACTACAATGGGATGCATATGCATGCTATGTTCCTAAATTACTACTCATGCACATGTGGTACCAACTTAAACTTGTCGAAAAGTAGACTAGGAGTAAATGCACGACCTTAAGAAGCGCCATCAGTATCGATACCTTTGGCTTTTGTACCCTCAACTAGTATGATATCTCCTGGTAACTAGTTAGGTTTCCCAGTTTTGCCAGTACATTTAGGCTCCATGGGATCAGCATGAGCCATTGGAGTTTCCCAATTGGATACCCCCCAAGGTTAGGATTAGACAACCCATCACGGCCTCCACCAGCCAGATTCCTATGTACTTTCCTTCATCACATTACTCAAATGTTATGATGCATGGTCACATACAATGCTTACACCTTTTCATAGGCTTTTATCATGAGACATAAGTTCATATCACACTCAGTTTTCTCAAGGTAAATAACGATCACAAAGTATAAACTTAACAAGGCATCAAAAAAGAAACAACAATAAGTTAAAGACCGCAAAAAAGAGTTCACATACTAAAAAATGAGCAAAGAAGAGACTCAAATATTCATTTTGGGGTAACTAAGGTCGAGCATCCCTTGTGGGACAAGAGGGTAGCCCGGTGGGTCACGGCTAGACTAACCCATCCGGTAGGTTACGTATCCCGCTCGGCGGGCAGTACGGTCGCCCGACGCCAGCATAGAGTTCAGTTTTCAAAAAAAACCGCCCAGTAGTTTTCCAACCCCGCCGAGTAGGTCCAAGGTTCCTATCCTAATTTGTTTTTCCTATTGTCTTTGGCTTCTAAATGCTCCAAAATAAATAATTAAATTCTTAATCACTTCTTCTACCTTGATAATCAGTCAATCTAATTTATAAACTCCCCACTCACTCACAATCCCTCAAAACCCGTTAAATCCCTAACTTAGGCACAAAGAGGAAAGAAAAGGTAAATAGATAAACAAATCACAACATAAAGGGCAAGGAAGTACATGGGGGAGAGCACTCACCTTTAGGGACGTGCAAAGCTGAGTTTTAGGGCTTGGGTTTTCCGGTTTCTATTCCTTCTCTTTCTTTTCCTCTTGTTCTTCCTTTTCTCCTCATTCTATCTAACTTCTTTCGTCTTCTGTTTTGTGACGGCTAACCCCAACTCTCTTTCTCTATTTCCTTATTATAATATGTGGATGGGTATGTGGCTTAGTGGGCTTTAAATTGGGCCTTAGATACTCTTTTAGGTTTTATAATAATATTCCTACTAATTTTTAATACTCGGGTATCAATAACAATAACAGTAATGATAACAACAACAATAATAATAACAATAAATATAATGACAACAACACAACATAAGAATAAGAATAAGAATAAGAATAAGAATAATAACGGCAACAACAACAACAATAAATATAATAATAACAACAATAGGAACAATAATAATAATAAGAGATATAATAATAATATAATAATAACAATAACTCTTAAAACGTCTTTTATCCAATAACATAAAAAGGGTCCTACTAAGAGCTATCTCATAGTTTATTCCTAATACCAGACATTTGGGGTGTTACATTCCTGGTATCAAATTCTCTTGGTCAGCATCTATGATCGTTGCAAGTGGTTTGTTAGAAATCAACAAAATCACAAAAGTTATGTTTAGAATTTGAACTATGATCACTATAGACTTATATGTACAATTTGTTAAAAAAATTGACAGGTTATATGTTCAGAATACATATTCATCATGAAAGACCTCAAATTATTATTAAAATAAACCTAAATAAATATGCTATAGGTAAAAGAATAAAGTAATGAATAAAAGGTAATTCTAGCCAGATAAGTAGTTTATCTGTTTAAATCCACTCACACATGCCTTCAATGATGCACAGGTTATTGTTGATGATAGAAATTTTCATTTTATCTTGCTAGTTCCTATCATTTTGCACCTGATTTTTTATTGATAAACTAAATCAAACTAATATAATAGATTTTTGCAAGCATTTGACATTGCTTCTTGAATCTTGAGTAAAGTCATGATCTGAGATTTTAAATTTAGACACTATAAAGTATATACTTTTTGAAATGATCTATATTTAAAATCAAAATAATCTTTAGAAGCAAAGTTTTGTGTTAATGCAATATTGCCAAAAAAGTTGAATACCTTCATCTTACCTTAAACCACTATGCACACCTTCATGGTTTTTAAGTGTTTCCCTATGATTTCACATACTAATATAAGTTGCTTTTAAGTGGTTAGAGATGGAACTGGTGCAACTATAGTTTCTGGCTTCTATGGTGATTTCCTCCTATACTACGAAATAAAAAGGGAGAAAATCACAAAATTTAATCCCACACAAAGTCATAATAATCATGGTTCAGGAAAAAAAAAAAACTAATTCCATTTCTATAGACACACAGGAATAAAGACAATTCTCTCAAATAAAAAGTATTGGATGTAATAGAAATTCTTATAGATGCAACTTCCAAACTAATAGAGCCTTCTCTAATGCAACTTTTTTATAGCTTGCTTAATTAATTACTGTTATCAAAGCTAAAAATACACATTAGTTTCCTGAGGTGTGCCATTTTTATAGCTTGCTTAGCTAATTACTGTTGTCAAAGCTAAATAGAGTAGGAAAATATTTTTTAAAAAAGTGTAGACTTCAAAAATTAACTTGCCTATGGTGTGCCATTTTTATCTATTTCAGAGTACGTGAAGTTCCTACACCTCCCAAGGAAGAGGTTCACCGATTTTGATACTTTTCTATTTTCTCAGTCAGCGATATAGGTAAACAATAGGGAGCGGAGGTTGACAACAACGTCATTCGAAGGGAAGGGAGGAGAGGAAGAGGTAGCGAAGGTTGACGGTGACGTCGTTTAGAGGGGAAGGAGGAGAGGAAGAGGCAACGGAGGGAATAGAGGTTGACAAAGGGATGAACGAAGTAAAGTAGAGCAGATTAATAGTGGAGGGAAAAGAAATTCGATGTGGATGGTGCACCATAATAACGTGAGGATGAGATTAATCTAGCAGTCAAAAATTATGGTGCACCATATACCACCTATCAAGATGGTTCACAGTAGCCTTTGTCAAACTATTAAGGGAGGAAAAAGGAGATGTTAAGAGTGAATTCAAGGGTGTCATAACATCTAATCCAATAATAATAAGAAAAAACCTAACCAATCTAAAAACCAAAAATCAATAAAAATTGAATTTATTTATTTTTAGATTTTTTTTGACTATATTTTTGCATAATTGATCAGCTTGGATTTGTTTTCGGTTGGTGTTTGTAAAACTGAATCGATATTTTGAACACACATACGTTGTTATGTGTTTTACATTTAACTTATATATGTTTTATTATACTTATTAGTGTTTCACCGATATTTTTATTTGTCATGTATTTAACCAACATAGCTAAACTATATATACTTCGTTCTCCTCAACTTTTATTTTGAATATATCCGTTCCTATCTCCTTAGGAAAAAGAAACCATGATGTAGGATAATTGATTGATTGACATACTTTTTTATGTTTAATTTAAAAATAATGTTCAATATGTGGGGAGTAATAAGAAATTAAAATGTCGGTAAGGATGTGCCGGTAAAAACAAAATCATCCTAACATGTTGGATCGAATCGCATTTTGTTTTTAAGAAGGCAATCCAAACCAAACCTAACTATAAGTTGTTTTAATCTTTGGATCGAATGACTTTTTAACTCAAAACTGATCCAAACTGATATGCAAACACTCCTAGATAAGTGCATGGCAATGTGAGCCAACTCCAAAAAAAATTTTGTTTGCACAAATTGCATTGAAAATTATGAAGTAATTAAAATATATAATAATTTTAATTGCTCATCTACTATTTTCATAATCCTTCTATTAATTAACAAATGTGTGAAGGATATCAACTACAAATAGTTTAATACATATCATTAAATACTCTAAATTTTTATTTATGTTCATTTTTATAATTTTTTTAAGATAAACATTTAGCTATTTATTTGTTTTTTCTATAAAAATCTAAGATGAAATGAATTAATATATTCTAAATTATGCATTTATGCTTCTTCTTTTTACCATGTTATAGGTGTAAATATATACCAATTTTGCTTATGACTAATCTACGTCAAAGAAATTGGTTGTCTTCCTTCCTAATTATCTTTTTTTTTTCAATCCACAAGACTCAAATTTGAGACCTTGTTTAAAAGATTCAAACCAAGTTTTACTCAAACCAATGTTGGTTGTCTTTACTTTTTTCAATGCGCTATTATTTTTTAATTCTAAATATTTTGTACACTTCCCATAAATGAGTAAAAAGTAATGGTAAATAGAGTATTAGAACAATAAAAAAAATTAATTAATACGAGAAATAAAACATAAAAGAGATAAAGAATATAATAATAAGTTAAAAATATCTTTAACACAAACAAAAATATTAATTATATTTCAAAATTTGTATATTGTAATTATATATAAAATCTGTATACTATATCCCTAAAAGATAGATTAAAAAATGGAAATAGTAATAAAAATGATATATTAAATATTTTTATATTACAAAAATATTAATATTTTTTAAAATAATACCTTTAAAGTATTAGTTATTAATAATATTCGTCAATTGTACTTCACTAGTTTCCCTACCTGGCTATGCCTGGGTTTTTTTTTTGTCTTTTCAAATTATAAAAAAATTAATATGATTGAAAATATAATTAAATTTAACAGAACAAATACATTTTATATTATTTAAAATACTTCTTTGTATATAATGTTTCTAGTAGTTCAATTCTGTTTTCTTCATCACAAATCAAAATCTTTAAATGTGACTTGCATTGCACTTGTGAAACCGCAACATATAACTGACCAAAATAAAATGCTAGTTTCGAAAGAAAAATAACATGAAACAAATTTTATCCTTGACTTTTGTTTATTGTTATAGCAACACATACCAAGAAACAAAGTTGACGTCTTTAAAATTTCAAACAAATCATAACACAATATAAATAGACTTCTGACATAGAAAGAGATAATTATAATAAAAAATATAAGTTTTATATTGAAAGAATTATGCTAATGTGAAATTTCTATCAAAACATTCATCCATAGTAATTTAAATATTAACAGATAATTTCATGTTAACTTTAATACTTATTTAAATATTTCTGGGTTATAAAATTATTACTTTTTAATATAGATTTGATGATTGATCCAAAGAATAGAAAAATTGAAATTATTAAAATAGTATAATTGATCCAAAGAGTAGAAAAATTAGAATTATTAAAATTGTATAATATTTTTCTCAAATACATTCACGATGAAATAACCATATAATTAATATCACATCATGTGGTATCATACAATTAAATTATCAATCGATAAGAACAAGTCATATACTTATTAATTTTTTTATAATATATAAATTTTAATTTCGTTACATGTATAGTTACTTATTTTGAAAAAAAATATATAATTTTTTAATCAAGAGGGAACTTTAAAATACTTGATTATTTTAACTAAAAAGAAAGATTATCCAACTTCATCTAGTGGTCCATTGCAATAGTAAGAGAATACAGTTAATAGTATGCGGTTCAAATCGAACCAGTCAATAACAATGTAGACGTTTTTTTTCCCCTTATTTATATGAAATATGTGAAGCTGTGTATGATTGACAGGATATATATAATTAATTCTAAGATTTAAAACCTTTATTTTCTATCAGTATATCTAATTAACATAATTAATTTTTTGTTATAGATTGGAGATAGTTAAAATTGTTTTATAAAAATTGGTAATAAAAATTCAAAAATAAGTTTAATTCATCTACGTTATTATATAACATTTATTAATGAGTATTCAATAAATTTCGACCATTTAACCACGTCGTCTTATTCATGTTATGATGACACATGCAACCATATTTTGCAACCATAATTTAAGAGTTTTTGATTTTTTTTTCCATCTATTTTTATTATATTTATTTTTAATCTCTTTGTAATCTCTTTTATTTTTATTACATTATTCATCACTTCACTTTTTCTCTTCTTTCTATCTCTTTTTTTTTTTTTACCTATTTCACACATAGGATGTGAAAAAATACCTATTAATTAAGAACAAAAGTATTACTTGGTGTTTGTCCCATTAACGGCCAAAAGTACTGTCATAGTCATAGAAAAATCTAGGAATTTGTAGCACGTATGGGGGAGGGGGAACAAATCATACCTCTTCATAGTCATAGATAAAAGTTATACAGTTGATGTAGGCATTGGGTTGGGAATCCAATTGGATGGTATGCTCTTCATATTAATTAATTCATAGATGGTATTAAGTCTTTATATACAACAAAAGGTCCATTAAATTAGATGTTTCCAATCCTATAAGCAGACTAACTGGATAATAAATTATCTTGACAATACATATCCTATTAGTGGTCTAATTGGATAGCAAATTATCTTAACGAAAAAAAAATTCAAGAAATTAGCAAATAATTAGTCCTTTAAGCTATATATAGGATGGCAATCCACTTAGGGATGTCATTTTTTTTTAATGAGGATTCGACTACTTCAAATTATTGTTTATTTTTAAGCACTTTTTGATCCACCGCAATCTGGTAATACATAGATATGTCCTAAAACAACAGCAAGCAAATTATAGCAATTTTTAAAATATGAGAACTACTGAGAAGATGATAATTGAAAATAGATCACATTCCAAGCAGGTGAATTAAAATAACCGATTGATCAATTTTGAAGGAAAGATTAAATACTAATTACAATATGTTTGTGCGTAATGAGTGCATTGTCAAGATCAAAGAAACAGGAAAAGGAATCAAAGAGACCAATAGTATAATCTACCGCCTAATAGAAAGGGATGCAAGCCTGCAAATTGCAGTAGCAGATTGAAGCCTATCAAATTGAAATGAAGCCAAAACAATTGAATTCAAAATTTATCTAAATAAATAAAAAAATGCATCGAAGATTTAGCTACTCACAGTGGCATAGTTGCAACAGTAGCAGCTTGGGTGTGATACTGACACTGGGCGGTTGACTCTCAGTCTCTAACATTCAGCCTCCATATATCTCTACCTCTATAAATATTCTTCATCATATCATAAGCATTGTCCATGGAATGATGGAATCTCCAAAAAATACTAAATGATATACTATACACAACTTTCAAAAAAAAAAAAAACCTCTACAATATGTTACAGAGATAAATGGTTTAAACTGAAAATTAAGAATGAAAAATGCTGTACCAGAATTTGAGAATGTGCCTCTGAATTCCTTCTACTCTTGCTAGGAAGAAGATTCTATTGTTCAATAATTGAATCACATAACTGAAATTTAAGAGTGACTCTTTTGTAATGCCAAATAAAAAACTAAATTAATTTAAGGAAACACAACAAATAATTATAAAACCACAAATAAGGTTTATAGAAGAGTCACTATGGCCCAGCTTGAAGTTTTTTCTCTAAATTTTTCACAAATCAGTTTTATCATTTGCACGACGATGATCTGAACTCAAAATGCAGTGCCCCACTTAAGATATGGGGCTAGGGAGTCACACACATAACAATGGCACTACATATCAAAACCATAAATAAGAGTCATAGAGGGATAATATAGAACAGCAAATAACATATAAGAAACGATGATAATTAAACCAGCTAAAGCAATATTCTAAATTTTAACAAAGTACAAATATTTTTTAGCTGGCTATGGTGCTTCTCATGGGGGTGGAAGAGAATGGAAATTTAGCACAAAGATGTCGCACATGAGGATAGTCTTGGCATGCAATCTGCAAACCAAAAATTAAAATGAGCCTACATATTTAAAATGTTATAGCTACGCCTTCTCTTATGAGCAAAAAAAAAATGAAAGTAGTAGATTTGAGTAAACTTGCCCATGCATGTAAACCAAGGAAAATTTTAGGCAGATAATCAAATAATAACATAAGATAGCAAGTAATAAGTTGCATGTGAAACAAACCCTTAAACACTCCATTAAAGAATAAATCTTAGTTTCAACTTAGACTACCCTAAATTGTACTTCTTAAAATTTTTAGAACTTTGCTAAAAGTTTACCTGTAGATAAATCACCGGTAACCATCAAGTAGGGACATAGGGTATTATGATGGATAATCTCTAAAACTATGCTTTGCGTGTACTTTGAATAGAGCTAGCAATGTTTAACAACTATACCTTAGGGTCTCAAATAGGATTAGCAATTATAATTTCAATCTTTGAATATGAATTCATTTATAGTGTGTTCTTATATGCAATAGCCAAGATGCATGGTCCATGATTGAAGTCTTCCACCATCTCAAACTTCCTAATATCTTTGTTCATCTTAACTTTCCTCGTGAGACAATTTTATGCCCTGCAACAATTTGACGTAAGGCTAACCTTTGCAATGATGTACATAAGGACCTTACCTCATGACATTACCAATTAAGAGACCAACCCCCCCACCCCAATTACCCATAAAACCACATAACATGATTTTGCAACATTCAATCTCCGATTCAAAATGTTTGAATCCACAAACAAACTTATCAGAATCCCAAATGACTCCATGAACCCAAACAAAACACACTAACAACATTAAACACGTAAAGCAAATATGCTTTATACATAAAAGAAAAAAATCTAAATAATTTTTTTGAAAATAATATTATTTCCATTGTCTTGGCAACCAAAAGTATGAGAAAAGTAAATTAAAAATCCACACAATATGGTACAAAATTTAAAATCCAAAAAACTATGTCATCAAATTTCGATGGAATATGAAAATCAATTTCAAAGCACTTCCAAAATGATAATGCCAAATGAAGCACCGTGAAGTACAAAGAATCCAACACAACCAAGGGATATATAGAAAAATAAACAATGCCTACACATCAAATGAAAAAAAATTAAATAATGTTTCTTTTTTGACAAAAATATTCCTATGAAAAATCTATTGAAGCTAAACATGTCAAGGAAATAGTTTTAGCTTTACTATACTTGTCCATGTTTCATATAACAAAATTCACATATCGAGCCTTCAACCAAAACATAGTTAATCACAATTAAACCAATTCCGATGACCAAACAGCAAACAACACAAATAGGGCATATATCTGTGCGTCCAACACAGACCAAAAACAAAATTTCCCCAAAGCAAAAACACACTCTTTTCTTGTTTTCTCTTTCTCAAAAACAACCAACTCAAAGGTTCAACCTTTAGAATACAATTCCCATAACCATTACACAAATAAAGCCATCAAAGACATAAATACCTGACCTTGCTTCCCAATTTTTATCCTTTCACAAATCTGTTGCACAAATTCAAATTAAATTGTATATGATCACAAATGTCCCAAATCCAATAATAAACAATCACTATTGTACTTAAAATAGCATACACCCCATTTCATATGGTGAGCAATAACAACAAAGAATGCCAACATCTAGATTGAAAATAATTCGTGGTTTTTCTAATGTATAGTTACATGTTTTGGTTGGTACATATAGTGCATATGATCATATACTACACCACTGACTTGGTTTTTCTTTGCCAAAGGAATTTCGAAAAATTAAAATGATGGGGGGCAGCGCGGGGACAAACCACCAATGCATTTGATTATCCAACCAACCTTGTGCATTCTTTCAGCAAGTTCAAACAATTATAAGAGTATAAAACAGAGAGAAAAAAAAACACAATTATATATACCTTGTCATAACATTGGAAAGCAACAATTCATAGGAATCTTCATGTCCACTTTGCTTCGGGTATGAAAGGTTACGCGACTCATTGGCTGGTCCTATTCCAACTTGGATTTCCTGAATTATGCCAGTAATAGGACTTAACGTTAATAACTTATGTAGTACAATAAATCACTACATGATATAAAAAAGCATTGACAAATGATCGTAAACAAAGGGCGACAGATATTTACCTACCACAATAATGTCACCAAGGAGTCATTTTCAGTTTTACATAAACAATAAAATAAAAAAGTCAAAAAGTATAATAATCTAAAATTTGTTTAGACACAATGTAAGTACGGTTAGACTATTCATTCCTTGGTTTTGTATTTCCCCCACAAATGCGAGCATAACAACCATGAAATGCCAAAAGGTACTTACCTAGCTTTTCAAATTTCTGAATTTTCCAATGAGTGAACTAATCCTTTGGGAGGTTCCTTCTAGATGTACATGCATTGCCAGTTTCAAATTGTCTGACATCAGGCACAAAAATGAGACAGGAAGGGTATGAGGAAAGAGTTGAACATTTTATAATTTATACACTTAATCACTTAATATTCCACAGCTAATGTGTGCAATGATGTATTCCTCACTTCCTCTTCAACAATCATGTTACCCCTTCTGCTCATATCTCTATTCAGAGTTGAATCGCTCAGTTCCTCAATAGCTCCCGTTTACAATGCTAATTATTGTCCAAACAACGCATCATACCAATCCAATGGAACATTCCAAACCAATCTCAATGTCCTCCTCGCATCTCTCGTCTCCAACGTTTGCCAATCAGACGACTCCTATTACTCTGCCATGGGCATGGGGACCACATGTGTTACTAATGGTCAGTTCCTCCGCCACAGTGACGTCACCACTGCCACGTGTCAGGACTGTATCACCACCGTAGCCATAGAGATAACACAGCGACAACCCCTGTACATCATAACCGAAGCCAACCCCATTAACCCCACATCCACTAAACAAAGAAATCAAAATCATTACCCTAGCTTATCCATGCATAAGCCTAGAGACCAATACCAAACCCAATCCTAAGACTTTAAAGCTAAAACCAAATCACAATACCACATTACCAAATCGCCATTCAAACTACCCAAATTACCCCCAAACTACACCGAGCCACTACATTTTTGTGATCTAAAAAAATAAAAACAAAACAAAACACCATCAACAACCAAGAACCCAATTAAGCAAAAGATAATAAATAAATGAAAAAAAGAAGCAAAGAGAGACGAAACACAGTAGGAAACTAACATCTAGAACTACCAAAATCCCAACCAACTCCACACCTAAAGAGTAAATCCTACAACCAAAGAAAAGAAAATAAGAAATGAAAAAAGAGAAGGAAAACAGGAAAAAAAAAAAACAAAGGAAGTTTCCAATCAATGTCATAGGCGGCCAGCTGTTGCTGTGTGGGGCAGCGATTCCCCTCTCCCCGTTTTTCCCTTTATCATCCTGTTCCTCTTTCTTCTCCCTATACTCCCTTCCTTACACGTTGATGCATCTCGCATAGGGCAACCACGCCCCATCCCTCTTGCCCTTTCTCCTACGCGTAGTTGCGAGCGCCCTTCGAACCAAAGTCCAAATGCAAATTGCTTTAGCAATTAGGGAGAAAAACAAGTAAGAAGAAAGAGAGGAGAGTATAAAAAGAGAGAGAGAGAGGGAGAGATTGAATGAATTGTGTCAGCTTTTACATTAGAAAAGATGAAACACTATCCCATTTCAAAATTCGAATAACCTTCGTATCCCGTGCGTTCATGTTTCTCTGCTTAACTGTAATGTAATAAGCATCTAGAAAAAAAATCCTATAATACTGGGCTTAGTTTTACAGTCCAACGAAAGAAGGCCTAATATCAAAATGGAGGGTGAAAGCGATATTACACTATTGATTGACTACTAAATTGTGCTTGCAAGCTTATCCTCAATTGTGAAGTTATAGATATAGGTTGTGTCATTGAGCATGATGTACTTAGGTTGACCCAATATTGACTTAGTAGATCCCAAACTCAAGCATAGTGAATAGACCCAAAAACAAAAATGTTGGGTTTGTTTGGATATGAGTGGAGTGATTGTAACTGAGGGTGAATGTTTCTTATTGTGAAGTTCTGATTAGTTGATTAAGGGCGCAAGCTAAGGTGGAAGGCCTCATCATGTCTCCCACCATGGGAAAGAAGTTTGGAACCGTTAGATTGATTTCATTTTAAATTAATGGTTAAGAATTTTTTTTTTTTCATTTTTTCTTTCTTTCCTTCTTTTCTCGTTTTACCCTTAACCCTCCTTTAAGCAATGACCCTTCCTAGGGGAACACACCACTGCGAACCGTCATGCGCCACAACTAAAGGCGATTTTCTGGTAGCGGCATTTTTTTTCCTTTCTTTCCTCCTTTCCTTTTTTCTCTCCCTCTCTCACCCTGGCAACTCCATGAATTCAAACCCCAAACCACCGCTAACAACATCATTGCCAAGAATCAGACATCACAAATCTACAGAGTTATTCTCTTCCCATTTTTTTTTCTTCTCCCGTTCTCGTTATTTTCCGGCCATCTCCAACAATCATCGTCATCTTGCGTCCTCCATCCTCGCTGCTATGTGTGCCACCGCGAAGCATCCTACATTGTCGGGCCACCATCAAGAGCATCTGAAAGCGTATCATTATTCATCATCAAGATGCATCACACTCTCTCTCGCACTTTCATACGCATGCAGTTATGTCACGACCCGCAAAGCCACAGGCACCAGTGCAGAAAACCCTCTCATCTCCGCTTCTCCCTTTCGTGTTTGCCTTTGGCCGTAGTCCGCTGTGTCGTTGCCACGTCTGCAAGAGTGGTAGCAAAACTCATATCTTTCTTCCTCTTCGTACTCAGATCTGCAAATCTTTCTCATACATACTGTTGATGGCTTTGTCAATGCAAGGAGCGGTAGAGGAAGTTAGATCTATAGAGGGAGGATGGCGAAGTAGAGAGAGAGAAGAAGGGGACGGAAAGAGGAGTTGTGCCTATGTGACAAAAAAGGAGGCTAAATCGCAGAAATTGAGGGAAAAAGGAGGGAAAAAAAAAAAAGAAGTAGAAAAACTATTGGCCATTGATTTAAAAGAAAAATGATCTAACAGTTTAAAAAAAGTTTCGTATGATGGGAGACTTGATGAGCTTGACCACCCTAGCCTGCGCATTGAATAAGACAGGCTTGTCGAATTGTCAATTGGACCTATCTGAATTAATGATTAGGCGTTGTTTGACCCAAATCGTCTGAGTTGGACCTAGCTAGGCTAATATTGAATTGGAATTTATTGGACCTAGATAGGTATGATGTAAAGATAATTACGTGAATAGTATAATTGAACTTTCAAATTAGTTTTAATAACATAATAACAAAATAAAACAATAAAGTCATTATAATTCACCAAATTATAATAAAAATTCCTTATTTAGGCCCAATCATTAAAATAGTGATGAAAATAAAAACTATGAAAAATAGAGTTAACAATAAATACAAAAAAAAAAAAAAGGAAGAAGAAGATAAATTGGCCTTGTACTCAAATGAATTAGCATGTATTCGTCTTTACGCCCAATTCTAAAGAACTAACATGGTCCAATTGAGAAAAAGGCTAATGGAAGCTGAATACTGAATCTGAAAAGGAATGATAAAAAATCCTAAAAGAAAAGAAAAGAAAAGAAGAGGAAAGCCCCGAGACTGCTACCATGCGTCTTCAACGACCTCCTCTGAGCCACCCCCATGTGAACCCATAAATCACAAACACTCCTGTTCTGCTTTGCTACATAGTACCACTGTTCTTCTTAACCCAAACAATTGCCATCGTCAGAAACCATGATACAGGACCGAGATTAGCTTGCATACTAGTTGGGTCGAACAAAGCATTATGGTCAGAACAGCTTCTGAGAAATGGGCCAAAACATTGTGTGTAGCCTTTACAATAAAATCAACTTTGGGCTAGCTGGATAACCTTTCAGGGGGAAAGAAAGAATAGTTGGGTTTGGGCTTTGTGGGTTTGGAAACCAAAATCCAGAAGTGTTCAAATTTTTACACTTCCAAAAACTAAGTTTCGGAACGTGAGGTTGCCGAGCGTGTAAAAGCCCATTAAAGCCTGCTCTTTCCATGTTAAAAGAGTTGTTCTAAGGTGAGACTTTGTAAATGACATTGAAAGTAATTATATATGCAACCAATTACTTTGTTTTTATTTAATTACAAAAGCAAGTACATACACAACCAATTGCTTTTTTTTTTGTGATAAAATATATAACTAATTACTTTTACTTTATAAAAAGAACTTAGGTGGTGTTTGGATAAGGAATTTTAAAATTTCAAAGAATTTAAAATGCTTGAAATTTAAATTGCTTTAATTTAAATTTTCTTCATTTATTAAATGCTCTGTTTGAATAAATCAATTCAAATTTTAAAAATTTTAAATTCTAAGTTTGGATATCACATTTTAATTTCTACCATATACAAAATTTAATTTTTAAATATGTATTTAAAAATTGAAATTTTAATATTAAACTTTTTCGAAAATAAACATTAGTCAATTTTTAAATATTTAATAATTCACAAATAATTTTACTTTTAAATAATATTTAATAATTCAAAATATAAATATTAATACTTTTTACATCAACATTAATAAAGAGAAGAGAAAGAAGAAAGAGGAAAAAAGAGAGAAATGGGAGAGAGAGGAGAGAGAGATGAGACAGAGGGGAGAGAGAAGGGGGAGAGGAGAGAAGAAAGAGAATGAAGATAGGAAGATGAGAGAGAGGGGAGAGATAAAAGAGAGAGGCCATAGAGAAATAGTGAACAAAAAGGGAGGAGAGGGGGAGAGGAGAGAGAAAGAAGAGAAGAAATGGGAGAGAAAAGAGGGGAGAGAGAGAGAAGAAAGAAAGAAAGAGGAGAGAGAAAATAGATATAGAGGAGAGAGAAAGTGAGTATGAAAATTTTCAAATTCTTACTTTTTTGGTAGAATTTGAAATTCTATAATTTTAAGTAATCAAAATACCTTCATAAATTACTAGAATTTCAATTTGTTACTAAATTTCCTATTCAAACAACAAATTTCACCACAAAATATTTTAAATTTCCTATAAAAATGAATTATCCTCTTAAAATTTCTCATCCAAGCACAAGGTTAATTACATACGCAATCAATTCCTTTTGCTTTTACTTTTTGTTCAGACATTATCTCACAGTCTCGCAAAAGTATGAGCTTGACTTTTGACTTTGGAAATTAAGGTTTTGGAAGTGTTGTAGAATTTAATTTTTGAAAAGGTGTTGAAATTTTATTATTTCTAGAAATTAATTTCTAAAATGTATTAAATACATTTCGAAAATTAATTGATTTTGAAGGTCATTTTTTTTAAAAGAAAAAGGGGTTTTCTAACATTTTTCCTAAAATAAACCTTGCTAGTGACTTTTTTTTTATTCTTTTCACCATCCTGTTATGACTTTGGTTGCGACAAGGAGCAAAGTTATTTACTAATCATACCACACCATGTTGGTCGATTCAATTTTAAAATATGTCAAAAAGAGTTCAAATATAATGAATTGTTGACCTATTTTAAAACAAATCAATAATAAAATATTACGTTATTAATGAAATAAATAATTCATACATTATAAATCAAATAATAAATATCTAATTAAAAATAAATTGATAAAAGTAAATGAAAACTAAAAATTAAAACAAAACTATCTCTTTTTTTTTTTTTAAAGCAAATAAAAACTAAAAATTAATACAAAATCCTAATTTTTATGTCATCTTTTCATTTCTTTCCTTCACCACCGTCCTTAAGGCAAACATTTACTTCAATGAAGAAGGGTTTGTTAGAGATATAAGGTGATAAACATATCCAGTGAAGAGCAGTTTCATTCTATTAAAATATATTCTAAACAATAATGATATAATAATTGTATATCATTATTGTTTGTTTTGTCTTTATTTGGTTGCTTAGCTTGATAGTCATTTGAAATTAGACTCTTAAGTCAAAACTTTTGTGTTCTTTGTGTGCTAGATTTAGCATTCTCCTCAATCAATTCTTGCTTTTTTTGTATGTTATAGAAAAATTTTGCATTATTCGATACATACACAGAGAGGTCTCTAATTTGTCATCGAAATGCTTTTAACGAGAATGTCATTTATTTTCTTATTAATGTTAATAGTGAATTAGAGATATATCATTAATACAATTTGTACCTGCCAAAAATCTGAACTACTCTTCTTCCAAGTATGATAAATGTCCGAACTCCTATTTCTCTTCGTTGATCTGCACTTCCTTCACGTACGTCTAATCTTCTTTTAGAGATGGAAGTGGTACTTGCAATTGCACTCTGACTTTTAAGTCAGATAAATTTGCTCTAGTTAGTGTATTGATTAAGAATTGACATACCTGATATCGACCCCTTTTGTGTGAGCTAATTTGGCATAATTGCTCTAATAACAATCCATTCCCACTTACTCTCTACAACCTTCCACTCTCATGATTTCCAACTTCTATCTAGCTAGAACTTCTGAGCTTCTCTTTCCAAACCAGTCTGATCTACTTGTCAAGTAATCACAAAGGTCAGCTAACCAAGGTGTAACTCTGCCAACATATGCAGTCGGGTTGTCGAACTATTAACTCAGCCAGTACACAAATTCATATAATACTCATCAATAAATTATTTATGTTCCAGTGCGTTTCACTGGTACTAAAACTAGTTTTACAATATCCCAAACATCCTATGTACGAAGTTATAGTTACGTGTGATGTACAGTTGAAGAGATCCACAATATTCAATTACAGCAGCTGATTAATGGATAGTGGAAGAGAAAATATATCTAGAGATTGGTGAAGAATTGGAAAGAAATCGGGCAGCGAAGTATCTTTAACTATTAGCATATAGTATCCACCATAATGCATTATGACAACAGTTGAACTGACCATTTTTCTTGGCTATGAGACGAAGTACAATGATAAAGTTGATTCAATAATCGAAAAAATAAACAATAGGATACTATAAAAGAAGAGAAATTTCATAAAAAATAAATTAATATTAAGGGTGTGCGTACCAACAAGTTGATCTGTTTCTTTGGAGTCACAATCTATAAAAAAAATAAAAAATTGAAAAGCTTGATTAACACTGGACTATTTTAATTGCTTCAAGTAATATTGCCCATTGCACACGGTGACACGGCTTGTGGGTTCATACTATGAATGAAAGTTCCCCGAAACTTCAATGTGGAAAGACCGGCTGGGTCTCCGACTGTCCGTGGAAAAAGAGAGAAAAGGCATATATACAAGTGAGAAAGACATAATTATCTTGATTTTATTTTCTTTTATTTTTTTAAAAATTAGTAAATATATTATATATTTTTATTTTATTAGTAACATAATACTCTGTTGTTTATTGTATTTAAATTCAGTAAAAAAAGTACTTAAAGGAAAAAAAAATATTTTTCTAAGATTACTTTTGTTAAAATTTAGTGAGTTTACATGCATTTTTAACAAACATTCTGAAATTCTAAAAGAACAAAAAAAGCACATTTTACCTCCTTTTTTTGTGATTATGAAGAGATATAGATTTTTTTTTAATAACACGAAAAAGTTGTTCTTGTTGAAACATAAAACAATGGGTGTGTTTGGTTTTATTATTGGTTTTTTTGTTCAAAACTATTTTGCAAAATAACTACTGAAATCTGTTTTCAAGAATAATAGAGAAAAAATGTTTGATAAGGTGATTTAAAAATAATTTTAAAAAAATAAAGAGGTTACATATTTGCCATCATAAATACAAAAATTATTCTGATTTTCTTGTTGTTAGAAACTATTTTTAAAACTAAAAGTAAAAACAAATCTTATCAAATAAATTTTTATTATTTCTTCCTAAACAAAAAATTTCCCTTAAAAATATTAACCAAAAAACTAAAGTAAGAAGTTATATCTTACTTTCCTATCTAAAATGAATCATTGACTTTAGAAGACTCAAGTCACTCGCAATGGGCAGGAAAGTATGCTGCGTTCGCACGCGGTCTTCCTGACACCGTCTTGTGCTAACTATGTATCTAAAAGCATGTCTACTTGAAACCGTCGATGTTAAAAGGGGTTAACTTCATTGTTTTTGTTCCTTTTTTCAAGTTCATAAGCACTCTCTAGCTTTTATTGTCAATCCCTCTTCTGTCCGTTGAAAAGAACGGTTTGCCTTTGGCACAGTATGGCAGAGGAGTCTTATGTATTGATGATAGTATTGACGCTGCTCATTTTTGGGTTTGGATGTTATTATGGCGGAAGGTACGTAAAACCCATTCAGACAATTGTGATTTTGACAAACCTCCAAATTAATACAACGTGATTTTAGTCTACCATATTTTCTATATTATTTAATTTAAATTTGTCCAATTGTCATTTATTATCCAATATGATGCATGGCAAAATTTAACTCGGCAAGACATCAATCCATTGCACTAAGTAAGTAAAACTTTCAGATTTATGATATCATCTTTATTTTAGGTGCCAAACCAGCCAATGTAGTGGTACGAAGAACTCATTCAACCACAAGGGGAAAGGGCCAAAAGACAAGCAAGACTTCGCCAATGCGACAATCACAAGTGGCACAGAGTGTAGCAGTAGCTCGTGCGGGACAGTGGACTCATTTAACTTGCAGGGTGAGGGCCAACAAATATTCACAGATGCACATATACGAAGTGGCACTATCCATCCAGAACAAAATGATCTTAGTTTTTTCGGAATTTTCAAGTTAATAATGAGACTTCTGCAAAGGAAGAAACAAGACTAGCCTTGGAGCTGCAAAGGATCGAGGCCTTGATTAAGGGCAACGTGATATGCCCAGAAGCACGACAAGGATGTTGAAGTACTCTCTATTTGAACTCTAGAATATAAAGATGGGAACCCACTGTCTCCTTTAAAAGTTTTACATAAAAAACTAATGCTAAAATTGAAACACTTGGAACATTAATCTTGAAAATTTATGAGACTTTTTATTAATTTTTATCTATTCTTATTTTCAAATAATTTTATTATATGAAAATTCTACACGAAAAAAATATGTTGTCTTTACGTTCCCATCAACAATAATATTTTGGAATCCTTTAATTAAAAAGCAAATAATTCTAAAAAAAGAATTGTTAGTTTGCATGGCGAGTGAATAATAGGTGTTACCGTGTTAGTCTCGAGCTGTGGATTGAAGTGAATTAATGCTAAAAGTTAATTAAAATTTATGAAAAGGAAAATATTGTTAAATAAAGTGCGCAAAGAAACGATCCTAAAACCAGTTTTGGAAACAATTTAGAGCATGTTTAGATCATTGTTTGAATCCTCCAAAAACTACTTCTAACTCAAAAGTAACAAAGAGCTTCCTTTCTCTAACGTATGCTCACCTCCTCGAACAATCATCCAAACAAGCTATTAGAAGATGTTTGAGAATCTATTTGAAATGCTGGAAACGGATGTTCACGCATTCCAAGGCATCAAATTGAAAAGGAAAAAATTGTGTCACTGATGAAAACGTTCGTTCAAGTTGGGTCAAATGGTTTGCAAACACTTAATAGTGGAGAATTGAACAAGGAAAAAAATTCAACATTCCAAGAACAAAAATAATTTTTTGACAATTATTATAAAAGTATTTTTGACCTATACTTTTGAATTCGTTTATGTTCTACTCTAATTGTCATAGTGATTGGGGTGGAGAGGAATAGTGTTGAGGTTTTGTTAACGTTATTGGAAAGGAATTAATGATGTCACCTATAGAGATTCTAATGTACAATTCAACATCCAGTAGAGTAACTATTAATTATGGGGAATAGAACATACCTAGGGAAGGGGTTAGTGGTTATATCTATAGACAGAGAGGTGACGTGTTTGGTAGCTAAGTGATGTCACTTTGTGGTGTATTGTCAAAGAAATGGTTAGGGAGAAGACACACGTTAGATTTTCTTTATATACAAGATTTATACCTTATGGCACAAATATTCAGATGATTTTAGGGATCAAGTAGACAGTTGATTTTCAAGTAGATAAGTGTCGAGCTCTAAATAGTGATCATTGTCAGTTGGGTGTTTTAGGGGGCCTGATTGCATGGTCGGAATGCGAACCTATGTTCTAACCTGTAGTGGCAACAATTGCTTAGTTCTCTTGGTCTGGCTATCGTAGCCAATTGAGTGGTAGTTTAAAACCACCAAAACTTACAATGTTAGGTTGTTTAATATTAACATTATTGAAACCACAACAAAATGATAAGATAGTCCTAACAACTTTTAACAGCCATAAAAGTGTATTACTCCCTAACATCATATCTCTGCTGAATAGAACAAAATACTAACAAAGTAATCTTATTTATGCCAATATTAGACTGTTAATCTTAATTAAACAAAACAATAATTTCCTAAAAACAATATAAAATCTTTATGAATAAGTGTTGATGGTGGAAATTTGTTTGAGAAATCGAAATTGTTTCGATTCTCGATAGATAACTTCTCACAGAGATTCTAATCAACAAATAAAGATTTTTAAATGGGACTTAGAATCTAAAATTTTAGTGTGGATTCTTTTATTAGAACTAGTGGTTAAAACTTTCAACTTGAGAATAATTTGATTAGTATTTCATTATTTAGCAATGATTCCACATAGTACTCAAATTTGTTATGTTCTTAATACAAATTGAATTAGTATCAAATTCATTTGTAATACATGTAAATGTATGGTTTCGAGATATTATAAAGTGATTGAACAAGAGCATAAACATTAAAATTAAATTGTGAAGGAGTTATTGGGAGAAGAAAGAGTTATCAAAAGAGAAAGAGTTATAGACAAGAATTACAACAAATGTAATGCATTGAAATAAAAGATGTGTTAGAACAAACACGTTCTCCTTGGGATTGGTAGCCATATGTGTGGCATGTGTGGTATACAGGATTTGTGTAAATGGTCAGAACCGAGGAAAAATGACTACATGGTCGTTTATTTATAGACATTCCATCTAACGGTAAAATAACTACAACAAGACACATATACAACATATAAATAACTTCTAAATAATATGTTGATACCTGTATAGAACCGTTTTCTAGTATTAACCGTTTCCAACGTTATTATAATCTCCTTTATACATCTTTCTGATTTGTCCAAGATCTCTTGTCAAACATTACTTGAATGTTTCCTCGAACATGATTTGAACTTCTCCTCAAATAATAGGGAATTTTACTCAAATTCCTTGAAGATTCTCGAGTTAAAAACTTTCGAGCAGCTTTCTTGTGCACTAATTATAATCTTGTTGA